>JAPKLX010000075.1:124510-198435 GCA_026898415.1 Leonotis leonurus
CCCCCCCCCCCCCCCATACACCAAACCTTGCTCTTTCGGGACCAACACTACCTCCATAGTTTAGCCAGTTTAAAGACTAGCTACAACTGCCAAAAGGAGAAATGGACTCCTAACGAGCTCATTTCTCAATGTGTTCAAGAGGAGGAAAAGCTTAAGAGAGAGTGAACTGAAAGTGCTCATGTGGCAACGACCTCTAAGGGTAAAGGCAAGAAAAGGCCGTCTGAAAAGCAAGCTGCTGATAAGGCTCCGGCTAAGAAGAAACAAGCTAAGGAAATGAATTGTTTCTTCTGCAAGAAGCCGGATCACGTGAAGAAAGACTGTACTAAGTACCACGAATGGCGTGCTAAGAAAGGTATAGTCTTTGCTTTAGTCTATTCTGAAGTTAATTTATCTTCAGTACCTAGAAATACTTGGTGGTTGGATTCGGGTGCTACCACTCACATTAGTATTCCTATGCAGGGTTGCCTAAGCTACCGAAGACCGAGTGATGTTGAGAGACACATCTACGTTGGAGATGGAAAGTCGGTTGAAGTGGAGGCGATAGGGCACTTTAGATTAATGTTAGGGACTGGATATTTTCTAGATTTAAAAGACACTTATGTTGTACCGTCGTTTAGACGGAATTTAATTTCTGTTTGTTTGTTGGACAAATTTGGTTATACTTGTTCTTTTGGAAACAAACGATTTACCTTGTCTTTTAATTCAATGGTTGTTGGATCTGGTTACCTTAACTCTTATGATAATCTATATTTGTTGGAAACTTTATCTTCCTACAATGAAAACCTGCATGTGGAATCTAAAGGTACTAAAAGAAAGATAAATAAGGAAACTTCTGCAAACTTATAGCACAAACGCCTAGGACACATCTCTAGAAATAGAGTTGAGCGTTTAGTGTTAGATGGAATTTTAGATTCTCTTGATTTCACAGATTATAATGTCTGTGTTGAATGTATAAAGGGGAAAAAGACCAAACAAAAGAAACTAGGAGCCTACAGAACTTCAGAAGTCTTAGAGTTGATACATACTGATATATGTGGCCCTTTCCCTACAGCTTCTTGGAATGACCAACAGTATTTCATCTCTTTTATAGATGACTTCTCAAGATATGGCTACCTATATCTCATCCATGAAAAGAGTCAATCTATTGACGTGTTCAAAGCTTTTAAAGCTGAAGTTGAAAATCAACTTAACAAAACCATTAAGGCTGTCAGGTCTGACCGTGGTGGTGAATACTATGGCAGATATGACGGTTCAGGTGAACAACGTCCTAGCCCTTTTGCTAAATTCCTAGAGGAATCCGGAATTGTCACTCAGTATACAATGCCTGGTACACCAAGCATGAATGGAGTATCTGAGAGACGAAACAAAACTCTTAAGGATATGGTAAGGAGTATGATATCTCATTCTACCTTACCTGAGTCTCTCTGCGGAGAAGCACTAAAAACAGCAGCATATATCCTAAATAGAGTACCCACTAAGGCTGCTACTAAAACACCTTATGACCTATGGACTGGTCGAAAGCCCAGTCTTAAGCATTTGCATATTTGGGGCTGTCCCCTTACAGGCCTCATGAAAAGAAATTGGACCCCAAAACAGTTAGCAGCTACTTCATAGGATACTCAGAACACTCAAGGGGTTTTAAGTTTTATGATCCCACATCTAGAAATATATTTGAGACGGGAATTGCCTCGTTCTTTGAGGATATTGAGTTTGGGGGAAGAAATAGAATAAGGAATATTACTTTTGAGGAGGATTCAAATTTGAATCCCACTACTGCTTCAAGCAGTGCTGCTGCTTCTAGTAGTGTTCAGGTTCTCGTACATTTCATTACTCGAGAAGTAGATGAGAATGTACCTCGAGGTGATATCATTGAGAATATCCCCATTCAATTAGATCAAACTCAACAACCTCAAGAACAACCTGTAGAGCAACCTCAATTACAATTGAGGAGATCCACTAGAGAGAGACGGAGTGTTATTCCTGAGGATTATGAAGTATACCTCATGTAAGTTGAGGAATCTAATGGACTGATGGAAAATGAAGTATTCCAAAGTGTCAATTTCCATCAGGCCATGCAAAATGAACACTCTGCTCAATGGATTGAAGCTATGAATGAAGAGTATAAGTCTATGCAAGACAATCAAGTATGGGATCTTGTCCCGTTACCATTAGGTGCAAGACCAATTGGTTGTAAATGGATATTTAAAACCAAAAGGGATGCAAAAGGTAAAGTGGAAAGATATAAAGCACGTCTTGTTGCTAAAGGCTATACTCAGAAAGAAGGTGTAGATTATTCTGAGACTTTCTCTCCGGTTTCATCGAAAGACTCGTTTAGAATAATAATGGCTTTAGTTGCTCATTTTGATCTTGAGCTACATCAGATGGATGTTAAAACTGCGTTTCTCAATGGAGACATTGAAGAAACAATCTATATGAGACAACCAGAGCACTTTGAAACGGGTGACTCAAAGGAAATGGTTTGCAAACTAAAGAAATCCATCTACGGGCTCAAGCAAGCTTCTCGTCAATGGTATCATAAATTTCATGAAGTAGTTCTTTCATTTGGTTTTGAGATGAACGTAGTTGAAGATTGTGTATATCATAAGTTTAGTGGGAGTAAGTTTGTACTTCTGGTTCTATATGTAGACGATATATTACTAGCCTCAAATGACTTGAACTTCCTTAAGGATACTAAGAGATTTCTCTCTGAGAACTTTGAGATGAAAGATCTTGGGGAAGCTTCTTTTGTATTAGGAATTCAGATACACCGTGATAGATCTAAAGGTGTACTTGGATTGTCACAAAAGAGTTATATCAAAAAGATACTTAAGAGGTTTAGTATGCAAGGTAGTAGACCAGTAGATACCCCTGTATCTAAAGGAGAAAAGTTTAGTCTTTCTCAGTGTCCCAAAACCAATCTTGAAATACAACAGATGCAAAACATTCCTTATGCTTTGGTAATAGGAAGTTTAATGTATGCTCAGGTATGTACGCGTCCGGATATTGCGTACATAGTGGGAATGCTAGGTAGATATCTAAGTGATCCTGGGATGACTCACTGGAGAGCAGCCAAGAGGATTTTCAGATATTTACAAGGAACAAAAGATTACATGCTAATTTACAGAAGGTCAAATAACCTGGAGGTCATTGGATACTCCGATTCTGACTTTGCTGGTTGTCAAGACTGCAGGAAATCCACTACTGGATATGTCTATCTGCTGGCTGGAGGAGCTATATCTTGGAAAAGTATCAAACAGACACTTGTAGCTTCTTCCACGATGGAAGCAGAATTTGTAGCATGTTATCAAGCTACAGATCACGGGATCTGGCTGAGGAACTTTGTCACTGGGCTACGAATTGTGGAAAGAATCGAAAGACCACTTAAGATTTATTGTGATAATAAATCAGCAGTCCTGTATTCTAACAACAATAGGAGCTGTTCAAAGTCGAAGCACATCGACATCAAGTTCCTGGTTGTGAAAGAGAAGGTTCAAAATAAGCTGATATCGATTGAGCATATCGGAACTGGCTCCATGATTGCGGATCCGTTTACTAAGGCCCTCGTGCCTAAGGTCTTTCATGAACATGTATCTAGTATGGGATTATCATCATTAGATGAGATTGTATAGATTCAGTGGGAGCTGCATTTTATTGCTTATCGATACTTTTGTTTGCGTTTTGTTGTTGCAACACACTTACTTCACCTTTAATGAAGTTCTATCTTGATCAAGATTTCAGTTTTGTTGCTTATTTTGTATTCATTTACCTTCATCTAAAGTTTAAAGGTATAAAGAGGACCATTCGAAAATAGATTCTATATCTGATTTTCGTTATACCATGTGATCTATGTCGTTTGGTTGTATTTGTGCATGTGATTACTGTCAGTCTAGTCAAGCTATATTTGATGAACGCTGCTTTAGTCCTTGTATGAGTGCAGTCAATGGACGAGATTGTTTATATACATAAAGTATATGATAGCATGTTCTTATAAGCGCTTTTCGGTTATAATACATTATCAAGATAATTATATATTGTGCCCAAGTAGGAGATTGTTAGATTAATTTCTAATACATCTATAAAGTATGGTCACATATATAATAAGATGTATTATGTGTTGCTATTATATAAAAGTTTATAATCCTAAAGTGTAATTGTTAAGTTGTTGAGGGGCTAACTTGCAATTACAAATTAAGTTAATTAATAAAACATATGGGTGGTCCCCAGGAGAAGTATCACACCGTGTCTTTGCTCTGTCCTCCCCCATCAGAACAGTAGCATACAGAAGAGACTGTGTTATCTCCTGGAAGACTGCCCTTCATTCCAATCCTCTTCCACACGAGTTAATGGCGTTGCTAGGTTTGTCTTCATCTTCTTCATCACTTAATGCTTCGGACTTTACATGATAGAGAATTTAGTCGTTTAGGAATTCACATTAGGATTCTTCTGCAGTATGTTGAATTCCCTCATTCCAACAACCAGAAGAATTTTTATTGATCTGGTCGAAACCAGCTCGACCTGGCAATATCAAGGTCATCTCAATCAACTTTGACTTCAGCTTAACCTTACGAGATCATCATCAGTGAGTTGAAACCTTACCAGTTAATGGTGACATCGACCTACCTACATTGGTTAAATTGTCTATCTCCCAAATTATGTCATGTCATTTCTTCGTTCTAAAGATAGAAGGAAGAAGAAAAGTCTCACTACTTATAGAAAATTTGGGAAAATATACAGAAAGGATGAAAACCATCGTACGTCTCTTCCCAATAAAATAAGAAGGTTTCTTTGGGTGATGTCACATTTATACGAGCTATTATTGCAATTAACGATTAGTTTTCAAAACTTGAAACTATAAATACCTCATTCATATCCAGAATATACACATGAATACCCCCATTATTATCGCTCAAATTGCTACCAAAAATCTTCAGAAATTCACCACCAAACAGTGCTCAAAATCTCTTTATATTCCCAAGTGTTGTTTCTTTCTAATATTTCATATTTTGGAAAATTTTAATACTCCACCTTAGAACTATTTTGTAAGTCTAGTTCGTAGAATCTTCTTAGTTTGTAGTGTTCAAGCTTCGAACAAGAAAAGTTTTTAGTTGTAAGGGTCATGACCCAAAACTCGTGCATAGATTTCTTGTCTAATTTTGACTTAAATTATGTGGCTCGTACTCAACAAGTATAAACAAGTGAAAATTCGAGTATTGGATTTCCAATCTTCTTAGATTGGACGTGGACGTAGGGAGTATCTGAACCACATAAAAATCATTGTGTTCTTTAATTCATGAAAATTATTTTGTGTATGACTTATTAACTCATTACCTTGATCATTCATCTTTTAATTAATCTTGTGTAATACAACTCGATTTAACAAAGATTTTTTTTTATATAATAAGAGCTAAATATTAATCCACCACATTCTACACTCAATCTAGATAAGGTTAATTACTTGTATTTGAATTTGTTAGATTATGTCACTCGCAAGAGATAATTTGAACTAAGTTAATCTCTTCCTAACAAGAAAAAATTACCCTTTCTATCCTAGCAACCTAGATAATCAATCTAGCTTAACTATTGTTCATTAAAACTTCAAGTAAACTTGAAAAGTTGACAATTTGTATATCCACCCTAATACACCAATCTAGCTCTTTCAGGACTAGCAAAAATAAAGATGATCTCTATCGATCTAATCGATACTTATCGATCGGTCCTCACACATTAGATCAATTTGTAAGTCGAACACTTGGTCTAGACATACATAAACTAATAAAGAATATTAAATATAAACATCAATATAATCAAGTAAACATAAACGCAGATGATTTCGATAACATCATCAAAACATATGATAACTTTAACAACATCAACAAGGTTCTTAACATCAAGCATAAAACATGTTTTGGGGTATACAAACCTTAACAATTTGATGTCTTGCGATTATCTTAGCTGACAAAATGATATCAATGCATTTTGTTTAGTACATTTTCATTATATTTTTCTTTTGTATCTCATTCTATATTTCGTCATTTTTGTTCGTATTTTTCCGTTGTTTTGTCACACTTATGTATTTTTTTGTTTCAATGATTAGATGCTAAAAGGTGTGAATAAGTGTAATAGGGATGAAAATTCACAAGGGTGCAAAGGTAAGTCGAGCGAGATATGTTGACAAAGCAAAGTAAAAAAAGAGGAGAAGAAGAGTAAAACCATGCAGAAGGGCTAGCGACCAGCGATTGCTAGCCTCAGGATTATGTATGAGCATGGAACCTACATCAGGAAGAAGATAACAACACTTTCATTATGGAAGGAGATACAATATATAAATCAACACCATTTTCAAGATCATTCTAGATGTTAAGAAAAACTTCTACTATCATTCACCCTATCAAAGGCTCTCTCACTCTTACGGATATACAAGACTCTAGTAGAAGGAATGAATGAAATTGTAAACAAAATGAAAAAACTACACAATTATATGCTAGCTGCTATATGTGATCTTCGCCTATGGTTGAGATGAAGGTTTCCGGTTAGATATAAATAGTTACCCTTAGCTTTGACAACTCAATATCACATGTGATGATATATTCCATCTCAGATCCAGATATGCACAAGCGTTACTTTTATATATAGGCATCACTAAACAAAAATACAATGAGAAACATAATGAGCTTTAAACAATGGTGGTTGCTGACTTGTTATGCATGATTTGGAAAAATTATATTTTTAAGTATGAATAAGGAAACGAATAGACATGCATAAGAAACTTAAATAGGTAATTAACGCGAACTTTTTTTTGGACATGAGAATGATTGTGTTGGGTTCTCCGAGAGAGCATGTGTGGTGTATGCGCAGGGAGTGGGGGGAGTGGGAATACATCATACTCCAACTTTTTCACGTAAGGTTGTTTAAACACCAGGTTGAGAGTTCAGCTCGCTGAGAAGAGCAGATGACCTCCTCTGATATAGAGAGAGAGTAAACTACTCAAATAGGTTCACAACACAAAGCGTGAGTGACCTGATCAGAGAGCATGTTGACTGGCAGCTAGTTATAGCTTACTAGGTTACATGTCTAAGTTCAGGTCGTGTACGAAAGCTGTAAGTTGTTGATTTCACGTTTCTAGATACTATAAAAGTAGATCGTGAAAATAAAACTATATTTCCAAATAAAGTAATTCCAACCTTATAGCCGAGTCGAGAAGTCCTCTCTCCGCAAGATGAAATACGTCCCGGTAGTGCTCACGGATTGACGTATCGCCCCCAAAGATGAAACGGCTTCGTCATTTAGAGTAGTAGCACCAAAAACTCTTAAGACTCTAGCGTACTTAACAAGACTAGAGAACCGAGCAAAACAATCCTAAAATGCAAACTATAATGTGAATGTAGAGAGAAGGAGGAGAAGATGAAGATCTTCTTGTTGGTGTGTTTGAAACAATGTCACACCTCATCCTTTTATAGTGTCTCATGGAGGAACATGATTAATATTCTCATAATGGTGATGTTAATACCGTCAACCCAATGGCTCTATTGCCATCAAGCCATACCATTATCATTTAATCATTTCGGTGGTTAGACAATTCAAAAGCTAAAATATTAATTAGCTTTTACACAAATGATTATGTACATTAACATGTCTAGCAAGACAAATCCACTACGAGCTCATCAAATTGATTAACCAAATGATTAATCAATTTTATTATTTGATGGACTATACAAATGAGCTTATTAATAATATTAATATTACCAAGTCCAAATTAACTAATAGGCTATCAACATTTCCTCCTTAAATAGAATCAAGCCCAATGTCCATTTTAATTATCAAAGCATAGTATTTCTCACTCATCGAAATATCGATTTTAGAGAAAATAAGATGTTTCAATTGTTTACAAGAAATGTAGATAAATTTCAACTATTTAATTCACATAGAATTAAATATCCACCACCAAATTAATTAAGAACCCTACGAGTTCAAAATTAATTCAAATTAATTAAGAGTCCTACAAACTTAAAATCAAATTTTCAACATAAGTTTGTTTGCTGCTATTACAATTAGGATATGCTCGCTGGTGATGCAATAAACAAAGAATCAAAGAACTGTAATGCAAAACATAAAGGAACAAATAATATTTAACGTGGTTCGAGAAACTCCCTACGTCCACGATAGATCAAGGCTAGATCAATGAATCCATGAACCTCAAATTCCTCGCTTATTTATCCTCGTTGAGTACGAGCTCAAACTTTCTTATTTATACTCGTTGAGTACGAGTTTACAACTCTCTTATTTAAACTCGCTGAGTACGCGTTCTGGTTTGGGTATATAAACGTTCTTTCTCGAAGCTTTTTGGACAGGAGGAGACTTATAGACTTAGAATGATTGAATCTACTGTAAGTTATAGTGACTTTATCTTCATAAATATGATGAAATCTCTCTAAATTACAACACTCATGAATGTATATTTTGATATAACTAGTGTTGAATAAACTTTGCAAATTTGGAGAGAATCTTGCGACGTTTAAGCTCTTTTCTGGGTAAGTCGACGAACACCATTTATGAAAATTGGCTAGAAGTATTTATAGGCATAGTATTTGAAAACTAGACGTTGCATCATTTAATGAGGACAAAGTTACATGAATTTGAATTGGTTATGTCACGTATATGTATATAGATGAACAAATTTAAATAATTAACATTATTATTTTACGAGATTGAGACATACATGAGTAGTTTAAGAGATAATAATGAGATGTGTTTACAATTACAATTATGATTCTAATTGTAACCGAACTATCGATTCACATTTCCATTATTTTGAAATTGTAACTGAAGTGTGATTACTACAGATCAGTTATGAACTGCGGGTTCTTTCAAAAATGTCTTAATTTGTATAATTAAAAAAAATACAAATTATAATGAATGTTTAAAACCAAAATCAAATTTAATTATTTCATATACTTTAAAACGAATATGAATGTTTAAAATTAAAATATATTTGAAAAATATAATAAGTCGTAGTCTACTAATAAATGAGTTTATGAGGATCTAATATTTGTGACGGATATAAATCTACGAAGTTGTAAAATTATTTTATAATTAATTTAGGGACGATTGTAAGTTTATCATAAAAAAGTTTACATAATTAATGTCATTTACTATATACGTTTAATATATAAACAAGTAGTTTATACATCTATAATATCAAGTATTAATAAACGAAATGAATGTGAAATAATTTTATAAAATTTATAAAATATCTAATCCTGTTGAATTTCGACTGGTAACAATCTAGTTATGATTTAGAAATAGATACTTCATTTGTCTCATTATTTATCACAAATTTATTATATTGGGATGTCTTGTAATAATGATTCGTTTCAAAAAATATTTTATCTACTCTTAGAAACTTTTTTGATGATTATGGAAATCAATAATTATATGTTATGATGATGCAAAACCATGATATGTGTTTCGATAGAGCATTAGCGGCGAGAGCGGAGGAAGCATCACCGAAAAAGAGCATAAGGGTCTACACACGATGATAGCAAAGAGAAGGGCAGCCGCAAGGGGAACTCAATGGTCTCGGCGCCTCAGAGACTGCTGGAAGAGAGCTCCGGAAATCTGTCGAAGCACCTACTCAGTAGTCTCTGACCCTCAGAGACCGCTGGCGCGAGGAATAGAGGTCACGCGAAAAACACACTTAGCGGTCTCTGACCCTTAGAGACCGCTGACCTGAGCGAATAAAAGAGGTGCAAGTTGTTATTTTTTGAATTAGTTAGTTCCTATAACTAAACATTGAGAGTTACGAACTCTCGTTTATTGGAATTAGTTAAGCCTAGGGTTATTCACTAGTATTTATATAGCATAATTAGTTGTAGAGGATAGTTTTTGAATATTATTTTTTATCGGCTTCGTCTTGGGTAGAACTTCATTTCTGAGTTTATCGTTCTTTTCACTTCAATTCCAGATTATTTTCCTTTAATTATATTCGTGAGACTTCACTCTACCAGTTTTAAAGTTTATTGAAGCTTAGGAGTTTATGTTTTATAATGTCTAGATTAGTTTTAAAGTTTATTGAAGCATTGTCCCATTCGGGCCACGTACGACAGCACGAAGGCAGTCCTCGAATTCCCACTCGGTCCAGTCTCCGCAGCCACCGGACAGCCGCAACTCCCGCTGCCTTTCAGCGGCGCAAAAAGCCAAATACCGGGCCCTCGGGAAGAGTTTTCACTGTGGGGGCCACTATCAACCCCTCCACAAATGCCCGGCGAAATCTCTAGCGATACTTCTCGAAGCCGACACCGACGATGACCCGGCACAATTTCCAGACCCTAGAGACGAAGTTTTGGACCTCTTCCTTGATGAAACCGTCGCACACGACGAAATCAACCACCTCGAGCTCTCTAATCTGTCTTCTAACAGAATCGACAGCGTCCAAACGATGAAATTTTTTAGTGGCGCCAGCCACTGTTTTATTTCTCCCCAGATGGCCTGACTCCTCTGTCTTTCCGTCGACACAATGGCAACGTTCGCAGTTATCTTAGGCGACGATACTTGTGTATCGTCATAGGACGTATGCAAGGACGTTCCATTTACGATCGCGGATCATTTATTCCTCATTACATGCTACGTATTTCCCTTGCGTAGTGTTGACGTGATTCTTGGGATTCTTGGCTTGCCGCTCTCGGCGATAACACAGCTAATTTGGCGACGCTCACCATGGAATTTGCAGCTGCCGGTCGGTGTATCCACCTTTGTGGGGATCCATCTTTGACTCGTCGGGTGTGTGGAGGTTCAAAACTGAGAACACTTGAGGGTGGCGATGGGGTTTGCCTATTGTGGGCAATGGATGGCTGCAGTCAACCCACGTTTCCCCATCACCGGCACTATCCCACGGCCAATAGGAGGTACTCAATCAACTCCTGGCCGACTTCACATGAACTACCGAACCTTCCGTAGGGCTGCCCCCATCTCGGCGCAGCGATCATCGTATTACATTGCAGGACAGCATCGCCCCTGTATCCGTTCGACTCTATCGTTATAATCACTCCCAAAAGGACGAGATGGAGAAGTTGGTCAAGGAGTTGCTCGCTGCCGGGTCATCCAACCGAGTTGCAGCCCGTACTCCAGCCCCATTCTATTAGTTCGATAAAAGGATGGTTCGTGGCGATTTTGCGTTAATTATCAGGATCTGGACAATGTTACAGTCGTCGATAAATATCTCATTCCTATCATTCAAGAACTAATAGATGAACTGCATGGTTCCCGTTGGTTCGGTAAACTCGACCTCCGCGCCGGTTACCATCAAATTCGGATCTCTCCGGAGGACGTTCACAAAACAGCTTTCCGCACTCATTCCGGACACTACAAATTTCTTGTGATGCCGTTTGGCCTCACCAATGCCCCCGTGACCTTTCAGTGTCTCATGAATGATATTTTTTGACTTTACATGCGGAAGTTCGTCCTCGTCTTCTTCAATGATATATTGGCATATAGCTCTACCTGGAAAGATCATCTTCACCACCTCCGCCAGGTTTTTAAAGTTCTCCAAACTCACTCTCTCGTGGTGAACCCCAAGAAATGCGTGTTGAGCCACTCGCAAGTGGAATATCTCGGTCATATCATTTCGGTGACGGGAGTATAAATAGACCCAACAAAGATCGACTGCCTTCTTAAGTGGCCAACCCCTACGATTCTTTGTGGATTTCGAGGATTCTTAGGCCTTATCGGCTACTATCGGCGATTCATACGAGACTATGGGAATATCGCCGCCCCTCTAATGAAGTTGTTGAAGAAGGACAGCCCGCACAAGTGGACGTGGCTTGTCAATGCCGAGGCTGCATTTCAGCAGTTGAAGACGGCCCTTACATCTGCTCCGGTTCTCCGCATGCCCGACTTTTCTAAACCCTTTGAGATAGAGTGCGATGCATCTGGGAGAGACATTGGGGCGATACTCATGCAAGAAAGGCAGCCTGTAAGAGTTTATTAGGCCGCCTACTTGCCAAGTCCACTTACGTGAAGGCGTTGATGGCCCTTGTTCTCGCGGTGAAGCATTGGCGACCTTATTTACTCAGGTGAACATTTCTAGTCCGAATGGATCAACGAAGCCTCAAACAATTGCTTTCCCAGGCTCTCACCACACTAGCCCAACAAAATTGGGCAGAAAAACTGTTGGGATTCGAATTCAACATCGTATATAAGGAAGGCAATCTCAATAAAGCCGCGGACGCTCTCTCTCGGCGCGATAACGAACTTGAGTTAACCGCTCTCTCGATAGCCCGTTGGTTTGACTGGAACGCGATACGAGAGGCCATCTGAGCCGATCCACGGCTGGCAAGGATCGTACAGGCGTTTGAGGAGGGGCCGGGGAGGTCCAAAACACTGCAGTTATGTGCACGACACACTATTCTACAAAGGCCATATAGTTCTTCCCTCAAACTCACCTTGGATCTCATGCCTATTCACCGAGTTTCACTCTACTCCATCCGGGGGATATTCGGGAGCTTTTTGCACATACCGACAATTAGCTTTCAATATTTATTGGCCCGGCATGATGAAATCTATTACCACGATAGTAGCCGCTTGGGACACGTGTCAAAAGAACAAGTATGAAACCAAGAGCCCGACAGGCTTGCTTAACCAACTCCCGATTCCAAACCGCATTTGGAAGGATATTAGCATGGATTTTGTTATTGGCCTGCCTCGTTTGGGAGGTTTTGACTGCATTTTGGTAGTTTTTGACTGCCTCTCCAAATACTATCACTTCATCGGTCTCAAGCATCCATTCTCAGCTCGTTCAGTTTCAAAGGCTTTCACACGCGAGGTTTTTCGGTTGCACAACATACCGGAATCGATAATTTCAGATCACGATATGATCTTCTTGAGTTCATTCTGTACGGAACTATTTAAGGCTGTAGGGACTACTCTATGCACGAGCTCCGCATATCCTACAAAAATGGATGGTCAAATCGAGGTAATGAATAAGTGTTTGGAGACATATTTACGCCGCTTTGCCTCCGAAAGACCAAAGAGCTGGGGAAAATGGTTTACATGGGCTGAATTTTGCTTCAACACACAATTTCAAACAAACACAGGCATGACCCCATTCGAAGCAGTCTATGGCTGTCCTCCGCCCTTGCTGGTACCCTTTTTACCCGACGAGATTCGAGTCCAGGCCTTGGCAGAATCACTATGTGAACGGGACAATATTTTAGCTCATTTACGAGCACACTTGGAATGAGCGCAACAACCTATGAAGCACGGGTATGTGGACAAAATACGAATACGAATACGAGACGATACGAAAATACGTCAATTTTCCAAAAATGCAGATACGAATACGTGAAAAATACGTTTATATTTATTAATAATTTTTATATATATTAGCAATAATAATATTATAAAAATCATAAAAAAGACATAAATATCAAAATAAGAGTCAAATCCAAATACCTAATTAATTAGTCTTAGTACAATAGAGGTCTCAAATATCAAATAGTCTTAGTACAATAAACTTAAATACATAGTAAATACTAATCCATCATCATATCTTCCTCTTCTTCAAGAGGATCCTCATTTCCATCATCAAAGACAACCCTCTCCATCTCCGGCTCATCAAGAGATAATTGAGCAAACTCTAGATCTCCAACATCCTCTAACGTGCCAAAGTTGTCACCACCAATATCCCACAACTTTATCTCTCCTTTGAGGTACTCCGGTGTCTTTCTAGATAGCAATCGAAGATTTCTATGTATGAAAACCAAATCATCGGCACGTTGAGTTGTCATCTTATTTCTTCGCAATGAGTGCATGAAGGAGTATGTACTCCAGTTCCTCTCGGCACATGACGAAGAAGAAGGTTGGACAAGTAGCTTCAAAGCTAAACCTTGAAGTGCAGGCGCACTTGTACCATATGTCACCCACCAACTCTTTGGATCCAAGTCATAACGTTGTTCAATGGAGTCGGAATCGGAGAAATCCCCCGACATGCTAGAAAAGTTAGCATACTCCATTGTCACAACCTTCCTTTCTGCGGCATCTGGGAAATATCTCTTCAAACATTTCATTCTCTCCTTCGCAACCTCGTTATCCCTATGCGGAGGGACTCGAGAGGTGTCTTCAATAAGCCACTTATCACTATAATACCTAAGTAATAACAAGAAGAGCACTTATATAGTAAAAGTCAAATAGAGAACAAACACAACTAAAATACTTAAGTTTTAAAGGTTACCTTGGATTTAGGGAATGAGCTAAACAATGAAGAGGGGTGTTGTTTTTGTTCCAACGGCTTACTAAGATTGCATAAACCACATCATAGAAATTAGACGACTCATATAGTTCGATTCTTTCATGCTTGTAGATTGCCTTCTTCACCTTCTCTATCATTGTATCCCACATATCATAGACTAGGTGAAGACACGGCTTGTCCGTGTCACAAGCTCGAATCATGTCGTATAGAGGAGCTGTAAATGAAAGAATGTAGTCGACCTTATCCCACCACATGTCATCTAATACTTTCAATTTCACAGAAGTGGCCTTCTCAGTATCATCTTCCCTATAGGAGTCCCATTGTTCACTTATCACCATCTCACTAAGACTTCTCTTAAGAAGTTTGAAACGCTTCAACATCACAATAACAGAAGCAAATCTAGTGGGAGCAATTGATAGCAACTTCAGAGGGGAAAATGTGTTAAACATAGCTAACCTCATACCATGATTCATGATGAAGTTCTTGATCATTGAGGCATCTGCAATCTCGGAGATCCAAGAGCACAACTCAAAAGTTTCTTGATTATTTTCCACGTTCTTTGCAGCACAAATGTTTTGCAGTGCCAAATTGAGTGTGTGAACAACACATGGCGTCCAAACAATGTGTGGATATAATCCCCCCACCACCCCCCCCCCCCCCCCCCCGCACCCGAACAATTCCTCGCATTGTCCGTTATTATTTGAACCACATTTTGCGGACCAACATCTTCGACAACTTCTTTCATCAACCCAAAGATAAATTCTTTCGTCTTAGTCTCCCCCGTGCAATCAACGGCTTTCAAGAACATTGGTCCACTCTCGGTGACGGCCATAAAATTGATCAACGGCCTCCTTTGCGAGTCGCTCCATCCATCACTAACAATGCTAATTCCTTTTTCACGCCAAGTCCCTTTAATGGGTTGCAACAAACGCTCCACATTTTCTTTCTCTTGTTGTAGAAGAGATGTCCTCAATGTGTTGTACCCCGGCGGCACATAGCCCGCCAAATTATTGTTGGCAGCGTAGGAGAAGCAAGCGGCGTAGTAAGGACTCCTTGCCAAATGAAACGGCAAACCCGATGCATAAAAAAACCTTGCAATCAAGGCATTGAGAGTATTGCGGCTTTGAACGTTGAAACTTTGCCAAGAGATGTCGAACTACCATCACTACCCTTTCTTTTCTCCGACTCATCATAGCCCTTGTAGACTTCACTCGAAAACCCTAAAGAATGTGGCACTGGCACAAATTTGGGGACACCTATTGCTTGCCTTATCTCGGCTTCCTCTATCAATTTGAGCATTTCTGTCATATCTTTCTCCTTTACCCCCTTGCAAGCCTTGATACCCCCGCCTTTCTTCAATAAATGGAGCTCTACTCGAGTGTATGTAGTCTTCCACTTTCCATGGCAAAAATTACATTGCCAAGATACACCTCCACCAAGGCCTCCCGTTGTGGTAGTCACGGTGACATACCTCCACAAAGGCTTACGACCATCTAAATTATGATTTGTAGACGTCATAGAGGTCGACCCGGATGAACTAGGAGTAGGTGTTGTCATTTATCTACACTTGAATTAAGACAAAATTAATAATTAACTCAATTAATAAGTTGTCATATAATCTGATGACATTGAAAGAAATATAATTAACTCAATTAAGGTGTGATTCATGATCAGATCAATTATTCAAAGAGAAATTATAAGAATTAATCTCCAGCACGTGATTAAAGCACTCACAAGTAGCAGTGTTATAGAACTTTATTGGGTTTTTGGTATGTAAATGGGCTCTGCAAGAGTTTTCAACTGTGTTGGCCCAACAGGCCCAAACTGAATATGGATTGCTTGATACAACTATACAACTACAACAATAGAACAAGTTAATGACATTGAAAGAAATACTCAATTAATACTCATTTGGGGAAAACTTCGATACATTTCTGAGCTAGAAATCAATACGAGCTAGAAATCGAAAACCCCAAACCAAACCCCACCCTCACGTATCTATCATCAATACGAGCTAGAAATCGAAAACTTCAATACATTTCTGAAGAAATTTACCTTTGGGAACGACTGGGAACGGCTGGGAACGACTGGGAACGGCGCGACTGGGAAAGGCGCGACAGCGCGACGGCGAGCGGCGCGATGGGGGTGGGTCTACGCGGGGGGGAGGGGGTGGTGCGGCGCGAGCAGGTTGCAGGTTCACTGGTTCAGGTATGGAGTTTAATTAGGGTTTGAAAAATGAAATATTTTTGAGTAAAAGAAGAAATAAAGTCAAAACGTATTACACTTTCAGTCAATACGTATTTTCTGGCGTATTTCTAGCGTATTTGTTTTTTTAAAAAAAAAATACGGAAAACCTCAAATAAATACGTATTAAATACGTATTTCTGGCGTATTTCTGCGTATTCGTATTAAATACGAATTTATACGGGGACGTTGGGGGGTTTCAGCGTATCTATGCTTCATAGGCAACAACACATGATTCAGGAAGAAAATAAACATCGTTGTCCTCTTGAGTTCAACAAGGGTGACATGGTTTATCTCAAGTTTCGTCTGTAAAGGCAACGCAGCTTGTTTACAATTTCAAACATCAAACTAGTACCCTGTTTCTTCAGACCCTTTGAGGTGGAGAGTCGAATCGGCTCCGTGGCATACAAATTGAAACTTCAAGAGAATTCTAAGGTACACCCAGTTTGTAACACCTAGAAAAATTCACGTGTTTGTTTTAGGTTTAATTAAGATTTAAAGTCCTCTTCCGGAAAATAAAATTTCATTAATTAGATTATCCTGAGAAAAATATAGATTCGAGAATGTAATCCCTACGATAAAAACCACGACGTTTTATCCAACAATCAAGGTAGAAAGTATTTTAAATCTAATGTTTTTAGTTAGTATTTTAAATAGAATAAAATGAGTGTTTAATAATTTGTATGTAATTTTATTTAATTAATAGATTATTTATGTTGATTAAGTTTAGATAATTGTCTTAGTTAAGAGAAATAATAATTTAAATGTATAAAAGGAGTATGATACGTGTTGAAAGAATAGGAATTTAATTCATATTCATAATTATACATAATTATATAGATATAGATGAATTAAAATATTTAAATAAAAGAAATGTATATCCTCTCCTTTCCCTAAGTTCATCGCCATTTCATCTTCTTTCTCCTCCAGTGTATCTTCTTTCCTTCTTCTGTAAATTTCTTTCAAAATCAGTAAAGCTTTTGGATTTTGTAGAGAAACTCAAAATCTGCCACTTTTCTTCCCTCTTCTTTGTGATTTAGAAGGTAACTATATTTATCCTATTCTTATTCAAACTTTATTGTGGATTAAGCTTTTGAATCATCCTTTCCCCTTTATAATTGAAACCTAATTGCAGAATTTGATTTGGGAGAAATTCTGAAATTTCAAGTGCATGTGTAGATGAACTTAGATTTACAACTTGTGCATGAAATTGATGGTTTTTGGTGGTTTTTTTTTGATTGAATCAATAATTTGTTTTGGAAGTTGATATAGATATATTTGAGGTTTGGTTATTGAATTAGGTATTTGAATTGTGAAGTTTAAGTTTGTGAAAGTAGAGGAAATATTAGAACCAATCTGTTTTATGTTCTGTATTTCTGCCTCTGTAATCTGTCGTCTCTCTTCTGGTATTTCATATTCCTTGTTAAGTTTATACATATTAAAATACTAGGGAAAGTTAGGAGTATTCTCCAATTTGAATCAACTCATTTCGTTTTATTTTCAATTTGTTATGATTTTTGAAAAATTGGTGCTCAAGCTGTTAGAAGTCTGCCGAATTCTGGGCAGGTTGTTGAACTTCAAAAATTCGGGAAAAATATGAATTTAGTAGTCTGGAGGATTTTATTTTTCCAAAATGTAGTATATGATGTATTTTTGATTTATATTTTAATTGGATCTTATTTCGGATATTTGATATATTTTGAACATTTTACAAACAAAGAGTGTATGTTTTGAAGGAACCTAATTTTCATCTTAAATTATTGTCTAAGTCTTTCTCTCACCTTTTGAATATTCATATAACCTCTTGAATTTTTGAAGTTACATCTCTGAAATTTCTTCAACTTGTAAGACGTTATGATGTAAGGATTTAATCACCATATCATTGAACTTTGAATTCAATCTATGTCCTTTGTCATACCCTGTTATTTCACCCTCTGAATGCAGACCTTTTCAATGGTTTAAACTTGTCCAAATCTTCTGAGATTTTGTAGGAAGATACATTAACATGTTGTTCATATGTTCACCAAGTTTCAACCCAAAATGTTATATTTTAAATTTACCATGAATTTTCTTAGAAGCTGTAGACAGATTCTCGTCTATATAGAGAACTCTTTTAAATGTTCATAACTCTCCCATTTCAATGAACATTTATAACCATTTATTTTTCAACCATCCTCAACTTATAAGGTATCTATAGATGACACTCTTAATACCTAAACACTTAATATGTATGATAGCATAATATTATAGAACAATTAAGATTCTAAGAATAGTATATGTGATAATAAGTTTGTGAATGAACTCATTAATGAATATATTAGATTGAAAGAAATAAAGTCATTCAAATTTTTATATATAATTTATATCTAAAAAGTGTTCTTATTAAGGGGAGAGTAGAACTTTAAACGTGTTTGAATGAGAAATTAGGTGCTAGAATGTGAAGATTTATAAGAAATGAAATGATACTCAAACTTAAGTTCCTCATTGTAGGATCATTTCAAGAAGGGAGTACGTCAACCGAAAATCCTTAATAGCAAGTAAAGTGTCGTGGATAACAGGTGGGTTTCTTTTCTGAACGATATCTTGAGTTAATGAACTCAAATTATGAAAGTATGAACTGTTATGTATATTAAATGCTTATGATGAGAATATGACTTATTGTGTTGCCTTCAATATGGAGTGTCGGTAAATCCGAACTCGCTACGTCTCATGGGAATTTCCCTTGGGACGATGCCAACAATTGTGCCTTGGTGATTTCGATCGGCCCAGGGTTGTGCATATAGTCTAGCATGGTGAACTCGGCCGAGTTCCCATGCTAATAAGAAAGCGTTACTTGGTATAATTCTTACCCTTGTAGCGAGAACGGGACACATAAGTATAATTATAGGCCTAAATGTATGAACATAATGCATAATTCGTTAACGAATAAAATTTGTGTTTCACTGATAACTCGGGTTATGAAATCCACTGAGTACAATAGTGCTCAGCCCAAATATCTTTTCAAATATTTTGCAGGTTAATACAAAACAGTGGAGTTGGCTATGAGGTGGGCCCGTCCGTATCTATTCTGATTAAACTTTGTTTGAACGCCTCCTTTTTGAGAACCCTATGTCATATACTCTCGTTGTTGTACGAGTTTAGACCAACTCTTGTTACTTTTCATTTTCGAACCATGTAAATATTGACTCTTTTGTGTATCTTTCACGAACCAATGTCTTCATACATTGGTCTCGTGGGTAATCAGCGTGCCAAGCTCCTGGCCTTTTTGTTCTTAATCAAGATGTTATTTTGAATCTCTTTTATTATATATTTAATTGTTAATCCGCGTAAGCCCCTTTGACGGGGTGTTACACAGTCTTTCACGTCTCTTTATTGAAGCCTGCAATTGGGACGACCACCACCTCGACGACACTGCCCGATGAGCTACTCACCGAGGACCCCCTTTTTCTACCGCATGCATGTCTCCAGCGACGTTGGGTGCAATGGAATGACACCCACATCGAGCAACCTCTAATTCAGTGGAAGGGTTTAGCGAGGGACGAAAGCTCTTGGGAAGACATAGATGTCTTGAGCGGACAATTTCCCAAATTCTTCCTTGATGACAAGGTTGCTCCGGTGACGGGGGCAATTTATAGAGCATTAGCAGTGAGAGCAAAAGAAGCATCATCGGAAAAGAGCATTAGGGTCAACACACGACGATCGCGAAGAGCACGGCAGCCGCAAGGGGAACTCAGCGGTCTCTGTGCCTCAGAGACCACTGGAAGAGAGCTCCTAAAATCCGCCGAAGCACCTAATCAGCAGTCTCTAACCCTCAGAGACCGCTGACCTGAGCGGAAGGAAGAGGCGCGAGTTGTTATTTTTTGAATTAGTTAGTTCCTACAATTAAGCATTGAGACTTAAGAATTCTCGTTTATTAGAATTACTTAACCCTAGGGTTATTCACTAGTATTTATATAGCATAATTAGTTGTAGATGATAGTTTTTGAATATTATTTGTTATCGGCTTCGACTTGGGCAGAACTTCGGTTATGAGTTTATCGTTCTTTTCACTTCAATTCCAGACTTTAATTATATTCTTGAGACTTCACTTTACCATTTTTAAAGTTTATTGAAGCTTAAGAGTTTATGTTTTATAGTATCTAGATTAGTTGGACTTTACAGAATGACTAAGTGTTAAAGATAGATCGATTAAAGACATATCGAGTCAATATGAGTCATCTGTGTTCTTAATAGCAAACAACTAACTTGTAATTACAGGTTGATGAAATAATAACATAGTCAATAGAGCTTGATCTTATTTAATATATGTATTAGAAGAGAGATTACCTTATAACGCTATATCAATTAAACGATATGTGCTATAGGATCGACCTTATTATTCGTAGCAGGTTAAGTTAAAATTTGAGAACATATCGATGTAACGATCTTTTCATATGACTAACTTGATTTGTCTAGACTTAGTTTTTATAAAAACTTACTTATCGCACAACAGGCTATCTTAGCATCTAAGTGAGCTGCTTGAAGTAGATGATTTAGAAAAATAGCTCACTACTTGGAGCAGACCACTACCAGATCGATGGAAAGATCGATAGACAGGTCGATGGGCAGACCGACACTACTACAAATTTAAACATACACTACACTCCATACACTACGGTTGATATAAAAACCGTAGTGTATGTGCGTTTTTTTGGGAAAAGACTACGGTTATAAAATTAACCGTAGTGTATATTAACAATAGACTACGGTTTTTAAAAACCGTAGTGTATGTGCGTGCTTTTTTAATACATAGACTACGGTTTTTTAAAAACCGTAGTGTATGTGCGTGTATTTTTAATACATACACTACGGTTTTAAGAACCGTAGTGTATGTGCGTGCATTTTCCCTAAACTATCCCAATTCATTCTAACCCTAGACAACACACACTTCTTCACTCCCATTCATCTCCCTCGACTCTCTCGTCTCTCTGCAGCGTTTCTCCCTCTCTTCTCCCTTCTGCTCTCTCGTCTCTTTCTCTCTTTTGCTCACAGAAACTCAGCCCCTCCCCCTTTCCTCGTCTCCATCTCTCGCTGTCTCTCTCTGCCCCGTTCTCCTCGAGCTCGCTCTCTCGCCGCTGCCTTGGTGGAGTGTAGCAGCGGAGCCCGTCGCCGATGGCCTCAAGGTAAGTAAGGACTTTATCTTCTTTTCTAATTTCTTGTCCTAGTTTTTTTTTTAGATTGTAATTTCTGAAACTATACTTCTCCAGTTTGATTTGATTTCGGTTTAGAACCAATTTCTGATTACTCTCAATTTCTCTCTTTCTGAAACAGGGGCGACAACCCTCGCCTCTCGGATTCTGTCACCACCGTTCGACCCTCACCTTCAGGAGACGCTGGCTTCAGCCCCCCCTTTTTTTTTTCACGGAGTCCTCTGCCGATTGGGAGGGGTTCTTACCTTGATATATATATATATCTTCATTTTAATTATGTTAGCTAACTGTTTTACTGCTTCACATTTTAAAATTTTAAAGTTGAAACTCCACTGCATGTTCCAGTTTCTTTATAAAAGTGTGTTCTTTCATATTGTAAGTAGAGTTGAAATTTTGTTTAGAGTGATTTTCTGGGCAACCTTATGTCTATCTATCTTTGAATCTGATTTGTTAAATTTTAGGCTATTGATTCCTTCTTTTCTTGTTTTGGCCGAGAGTTCTGTAATATGGCTTTAGTTATGCTTTGGATAAGTGTTCTAAACAAGGTTCTTAATTTGTTCTAAATTTCCTATTGGATATGTTCTGTGTATGTTCTAATTTCAGAACATGTATATGTTATAAAATCTGACAATGTTTGGGTGTATGTCTATGTTCTAAAATCTGGATATGTAGCTGTAGGTGAGGTTATGGATTCTGGTCTTATATTTTCAAGCTGTGTCTATGTTCTGGAAAGTAGATGCTATGTGGTTGGCTTTAAATCTGAATTTAGGTTGTTTTGCATTCCATTTCTGAAATTTCATAACTTCTGGTTTGGTTTTAGAATCTGAATATGAATCTATGTTCCAAAGTCTGAAATTTATGATAACCGTTGACCTTGTCGACATGTGGTTTGCAAGTATGGCTGTTTTACCATACTATATATAGGTGTTTTATCTTCCTATATTGATTTAATGACACTTGATTAATGACACTTGATTATCCAAATCAAGTAGTTAATAGTACACAGAGGTGGACTCACTATTTGCTTTAGATAAGTATGATATAGGTGTTCCAAAGGATGTTTAGCCAATCATGTATTTGCTTTAGATAAGTAGCTCAATATTGTAGTACATGTGCTTGGCTTTCTTGCAGGAAAAGTTGTCTGCTACTGGCGATGAGGCTTGAAAAGATAGGGAAGCTGCCGTGTTAGCACTTGGTGCCATAGGAGAGGGATGCATTAATGGCCTCTATCCACATTTATCTGAGGTAATCTTTAGTGATACCATTCTATGTGACATATTGGACTATGAAATATGCAGAATTGCAGATGGCTAATTTTATTTTTAACACAGTGCATGTTGTGCGACTGTAAATCACTTTTCTTTTTCCTATGTTGTTTTATTCATAGTTTAGTTGATCCTTATTGCTGTCATTGTATACGTTATCTATCGTCTACTGAGAATTATTTGTGGAGTACCACAATGCAGCTTTTGTTGTATTCCACAGTTCCCCTATTTTGGTTTATATTGCTCTACCAACCTATGATGGATCACACTAAAAGCTTGGTTATAGTCGCTTTGTGTTATGATTTCATCCTATTCCTAAAGGATTAGTCCTGATTTGCAGATGATGTGGCGGCTAAATTTCTTGGTGTTGTTTTGCTGCCTTGTGCTTAATAATAGCTACGTTTTATACTACATATGCCCCATGCACACTCTTTTCACTTTGATGGTGTATGGAGCTCTTGGAATATACAATAAGTATAATGAACGTGGAACTGTCATGGCTGTTAAAATACTAGCTTGCTTCTTAGTAGTCATTCTTATATGGGAAGTACCAGGGGTATTTGATCTGTTCTTTTAGTCTATTTGGGGATTATATTCTGTCTTCTTCATCAGATTCTACAAGTAGGTTACAGTTCACAATTGTACTTTCTTTTATTTGTGTACTCTGTTCGTTTCCCTTGACCAAATAAGCAATCAATGACTTCTAAACTGCAGTTCGACTTTGGAGCTCAAAATTGAATGCAAATCTTGTCTGCTACAAGAGTCACAATTACCATGTGTGGGATGTACAGGTAGGAGTAAAAGATTAAAGCTTCAGACTTCAGTAGTTATGATAACCTGTTTTCAGGAACTGATTTTTTTGGTGGCGGATTATGCATCTATATATGTTTTCATTACTCTACTTAGTTGGTCTCTTCTCTTACCTGTTTTTGTGCAATGACTCTCATGCAGTGCTAAGTTCTGACAAACTTTACTAAGAAACATCCAACTAGTTTTAACTTCTGTTCTGAGTTCCTTAATAAGAATTTTACTGTGCAATGACTCTTCTCTTACTCAAAAAATTTTCTTATGCTTTTCTTGATTAATTATTTTCAGGCTTTGAGTAAGAAGCTATGTTAGAAAGGGTTGATATGTTGAAGGTTCTGTCTAATCTTCTGATTATTTGCCTTCTCTTATTGCAGGCACAAGATTAACCATTTTGTGTCTACATTGCAGCAATATGTACTGTCACATTTATCCCAAGTCTCCTGGTATAGATTTATACATTCTCTCAAGCACAAGATTTGTTACCCATTTAGGCATTTTCTTTTACATATAAGTTACATTTCAGCATTATTTATTTTTGTTCACCATAAGTGTAAACACGAGTCCACATAGTAAGTAGTAAGTAGTTTATGTCTTATCTGGTGGCTTTCCTTTATGTGTTTTCTTAAGAACAGCTCACTGTTGGTTTCTTTAGTTTCCTGTGGAATCTATTGTGAAACCTTAAGTAGTAAAGAGAAAATAGAAGAATTGCATTTTTATCCTATAGGAAATTAAGCTTGTTGACTACAAAGTGATATCTTTAAAATTGAAGCTTGAGGCTGAAGCAAATAACTTCAGCTTGAGCCTCGCTGAAGTCTTGAAAAAAAAGATTTAATGTACAAAGTTGCTATGGGTATAGAACTATCAAGCATAGGCTCTACTCTTATAGCTTGTAACAGGTTTGGAATTTAATGATACATCACTTTACATCTTGACAACTTACATTAATAGAAGACTAGCTAGACTTGTCATGCTAGAATAATTAGGTTCTGCTTCAATAAAACGAATGAAGATTGATCGAGTTTTAGTTGATGCTTGATTCAGTGCATCTTTTGCATATATATATATATATATGTATGTATGTATATATATATATATATATATATATCATTTTCATTAGATGATTCACCAAAGTCTGATCTCATGCCCTTATTAAGCAACATATTTTTTTCTATGATTAAAATTGCTGCTATGTGGAAAAAAAATTCAGTATTCTATTTATTTGTTATAGGTTAAAATTCACCTCACCTTTCTTTCCCCCCATATTTCTCCAGAGGGCTCGCAGTCTTTATATTTGGTAAAAAAACATATATAAGATCCTATGTTATAGTGTACAAAAGAATGAAGGATTTTATGTTGTGATGGCGATAATGTTTCAATCTAATGAATTTTGTTACCAACTTGAGTAATTTAGCAATTTTAAGTTCTTTTCAGCCATCCTATTCCCCTGAAATATGGTTTAATTTGGTAGGCTGTCTGCACTGAAGCTGGAATGTTTGCTCTGAGGGAGAGAATGGTTCATGTTACTCAAGAGGACTTTGAAATGGCAGTGGCCAAGGTCATGAAGAAGGAAACTGAGAAGGAAACTGAGAAGAACATGTATTTTAATTAATTACATTTTGGATGGAATGATTGTTTATTCTTTAGATGTATTACATTATGAATCTATTTTGATATAATGAAATTGTGGATTCTTTAATCTTATTGTTGTCATTATATATTTTTTAATTTTTAATTTGAGATTTAATTTTAAATTAAATATAATATATATTTATATAAAATAAATTATATAAAAAGGTTAGTTAATATAGTATAGACTACGGTTTTTCTCATACAACCGTAGTCTATGCTTATGATAGACTACAGAAAATAAGAGATACACTACAGTTTAAAAAGCGTTGTCTATTTAAGCTCATACACTACGGTTTTTCACAAAACCGTAGTCTATACTATATCATACACTACAGTTTTTCAGAAAATCGTAGTCTATACTATATCATACACTACGGTTTTTCACAAAACCGTAGTCTATATTATATTATACACTACGGTTTTTTCAATAAACTGTAGTCTATACTGAAACATATACTACGGTTACATGAAAAACTGTAGTGTATAATGGTACATACACTACGGTTGAATGTTGAACTGTAGTAATTGATATGAATACACTACGGTTTTGTCTACATAGACTACGGTTTTTAACCGTAGTCTATGTGGAGAATAGACTACGGTTTGAGAACCGTAGTGTATACCAATGAGTATACACTACGGTAGTATAGACTACGGTTCAAAAGGTCATAGACTACGGTTTAAAACCGTAGTCTATGAGCGTTTTTCTACTAGTGCGAGAAGAAGACCACTACCAGCAGAGTATCTAGCTGCACAAGAAGCAGCGTGATAAAATCAACCTTATATCAAACAGGTTGATATCGATCTGCACAAGAAGCTACTCGATAGAATCAACCTTGTATCAAACAGGTTGATATCGATCTGCACAAGAAGCAGCTCAATAGAATCAACCTTGTATCAAATGGGTTGGTATCAATCTACACAACAAGCTGTACAAGAAACAACTCGATGGAGTATCAAGCTGCACAAGAGACAACTCGATGGAATCAACCTATGTCTAATAGGTTGATTAACAGATCGTTGGGGAGAAAACTTGATGAATATTGGAATCGACCTGCTCACCTTCACGTTGATATGTCGACATGACCTTATGTGGTCCAACGAGTTGCTCAACCCAATTGGAGGAAGATGTAATCTACCTAAATTGGTAAGCTTACCTTTCCTATGTCATGTCATCATGACACGCAGGACTAACTCCAACGGCTAGAAGTATAGTCAATAGTCAACGGTCAATAAAACATTTAATGCTATTTTCAAAAGATGCAAAAAACTCACAACGGCTAGAATTCAAATCAGCCTATAAATACTTCAAGTCTTCTTCAAAAATGGTGTTCGTGACATTACCAGAAAAAGCTTCAACGCTACAACAAGATTCTCTTCATAGCCAAAAGCTTCGAGGAAGAATGTTTGTAAAATCTGAACCAGATCTCATACTCGATGAATTTAAATAAGAGAGTTTTAATCTCGTACTCATCAAGAATAAATAAGAGTGTTTTGGCTCGTACTCAACGAGGATAAATAAGTGAGGGCCAAGGTTAAGGGATTCATAAATCTAGCATTGATTTATCGTGGACGTATGTGGTTTCCCGAACCACGTTAAATATTGTATGTTCTTTTATATTTTACATTGCATTAGTTTGATTTTTTGTTTATCACTTCAGCAGCAAACTTTTCCCAATAGCGAGCTGTGCATCTTGAATCAACCTCCTTAAAGAACACTCTGTATAAACAAAATATATTTTCTAAGTGTATGAGACGTCAACCAGATCACTAAGTTTCCACATACGATCTTCTCTTGGACAGCTAACCTGCTCAGCTCCAACTAACTGATTAGGTGACCTGATCCTTAGACAGATCACTCACGCTTTGAGTTGAGTACTTACTTGAGCAGCTTGATCTCTCTCTGCATCAGAGGAGATCATTTGCTACACACAACGAGCTGTCCTATTATATACAACAAACTGCTTCTCAACCTGCTGTTCAAACATTCTAACGCGAAATATTGGATTGTGTGGTGTTTTCCCATGTACACCACACCGGCTCTTCCAAAACTATAACATCCATAAAAAGTTAATTAGTATTATTAGATTTTATCACATTTTTATCAAAAATCAATTTATTAATATTTATATATAAAAATAATGTGTCATAAATATTAGAATAGAGCGGGATCCAGAATATGTATTTTATGCAATTCATCGCTCAAACAGAATCACATTTGTTGCTTCAATTATCATTCCACAGGCTGTCTCCTGTCTCCATTCCTCCACATTTATTACCAACAGTACGTATACATCAACCTATCGTAATAAATTAGCCTACGAATTGCTGCATTTGCTAAATTAATTAATTATGGTACGTGCATGTCTCCGCGTTATCGGTACAGAAATAAATTCGTCATTTTTAAAGGTTAATTAAGAAAAACACGAAGTATTCATTTATATAGTTTTTTAAAATATTCATAATATAAATTTTATTTTAAACTTCATTTTTTATTAATTATAATCTGATTTATAGATAATATTAAACTAAGTTATGAATTATCAAATTTATATATATTTTATCTTGAACTCAAGTTATTAGTACCGTAATTTAAATTTATTTAATATTATTGATAATTTAGAATAATATTGAAAATTTACTGACATTTTTTGATGAAGTCAGCCGTTCTTTAATTGAAAATAAATTTTGCATAAAATAATGGAGCCACGTTGCTAACATGTGAACACATAATTGGAATTATCCCCATAACAAGTTCAACTACTATCTGTTATAATATTGCGTCACACTCATATTAAGTCTAAGACCACTACACTTGCTTGATTAGCTCCATTTTAAATATTTTTTATAATATATTTGATAGTTGTAATTTACTTTATTTAGTATTACTAATAATTAATTATAATTAAAAATAATAGATTATTATTGGAATGAATAAATCCAATTCTTTTAATTGCCCCTAATGATTGTAAAGATTGAAATTTATTCCCAGTAGGTCAAAGGTTATCATAAGCATTGATTGTTATTCTAGTAACAAGCATTGTAGTATGTGGGAAGAATACTAGTAATAATAATGAAAATTTTAGTAAACTGTACAAGAATTGGTAAAAAATGATAATAGTTTTTATTAAATATCATATATACACACCTCTCACCTTATATATACACTTCTCACATGTACTCCATCCATCTCATTATTCCCCCATTATTAATGACACTGACACGTTGATTATATTATAAAAGGATGTTGCAATAATAATAACTAATTAAAGAAAGTATTTTACCATCATCTCAAAAACAGAACCATCATCTCCCAACCACATGAACAAACATCAATTAGCCAACAACCAACAATAACATATAAAAAGACACATGCAGCAACAAATAACACAATTAATGAGGGAACGAGCAAGTAGAGAGAAATGAAGCAGATATAATGAATTAGAGTTTAGTGTATTATGCATCACAATAGTTAGACATATTAGGATTAATAATCCTCGTTAGGATTAATAAATTTTGCCAAAATAAAAATGAAACAATTTATCTAAAACATTTTAATGTGTTAATCAGGACAATTCACTTGAGACAAAGGGAACAATTAGTAATTTTAGTTTGAGTAATTTGACTTCATCCACGATTCACAATTTTTGATTCTCCAAAGTCCAAACCTTAATTCGAACTACTACTATAGTTCATGGTTTCAAGCCGAACAATATTGCTTGGTTTCAAATCCGATTCCAAATAAATGATTCCGATTAGAACTACCTCGCATGCATATATTTTCTTAATCAGTGTTTTGATTCAATCAGACTAATTCATAGATGTATATTATAAGTTTATAACCAATGTGAAAGCAAAGCAAAAAATTATCTACGTCTTATTAGAAAGAAGATACAAAAGTCTAAGCACTTAGACTAACTTAAAACCTTGGAAAATTACATACATGGTTTTCACGGCTCGCCATCGATTCAAAATTCAAATCTCATTTTTATTTTTGTTTTTCATGTGTTTAATTTTATTTTCATGAGTGGCATGAAATATAATTATATATTAAAAAAGTAAATTAAAAATTAAAATAGTGGAGAACTGACGTTTGGAACTTAAATAGTCGAGCGCTCAACTAATCTCATTAATGAATTGCTGCGACCCATACTTCCATTACTATGTTAATTGATCCTGAAAACCTTACCAAAGTGATTGATATATATATATCACACTAATAAAAAAACGAAACCAATTACAAGGGACCGACTATGTAGCAGCACATATACTATTTAATATATACCCATTTAGAAAGAATTTGAATTAGCTAGCAATATAAATAATTAAAATAGAAATATGAATGAATCAGTGCATGAGCTATGAGCTGTGAGCCTCGTCCACAGACTACATATATATATATATATATATGTATATATATATATATATATATATATATATAAGGTGATGATTGGCCATAGCTCAGAGCACCCTTCTTCCTAGCTACTCTTGATTATACTATACACACACACACAAGCAATTTCCACTCCTATCTTTACTAATTAGCTAGTGAGATGGGTTTGCATGGGAAGCTTGTTGCAGCTATAGAATTCGAGGCTGGTGGGGATGTGTTCCATCAACTTTTCAAGCACAAACCTGAGCATATTTCCACAGCTACCCCTATTAAAGTACAAGGTTGTGACCTTCTTGAGGGACAATTCGGTCAAGTTGGTGCCAAAATCTGCTGGAGGTACACCCATGGTATGTATATCATTTTCTATTATCCATCAACTAAATAATTTTCATAGCCAAATTAGAATTTGTAAATTAATTATATATAATGAATGAGTTGTGCATTGATCGATCGAGTGTATGTAGAATGTAATGAATGCAAGTTTGGAAATGATAATATATATAAATGAAATTAAAATGCAGAAGGGAAAGAAAAGAAAGCAAAACAAGTGATTAAAAAGATTGAAGAAGAGAATAAGTTGATGGAGTATGAGATGTTGGAGGGATCGGACTTGCTGGAGCTATACAAAACATTTGATATCACAATCCACGTGGAGACCAAGGCCGACATTGATCTGGTGACGTGGACAATAGACTACGAGATGCGTCATGATGACGTGGAGCATCCTCTGTCCATGCTCTCCTACTTCATCGACATCACCAAAGACATTGAAACTCATCATTTTGGACAAGCTAAGGTCATGTGATTGCACATTTGTGTAATATATATCCCACTTATAAGAAGGAGGAGAAAGAGAGGGATATATCTAATTACATTTCCAACTTTTCTTGTGCTTACTTTTGTCTTCACAAGGCTACTATTGTGTGTTTAATTTGCTTGTTGCGGTGTTCGTTATAATGTAATGGCCCTTTATGCTTTTGTGTAATGTGGTCGTTTCAATGAATAAATGTATGAATAAATTGCTTTATGATACATTGTGCTGTATCATTTCATTGCGAGAGTTGAGCTTAGGAGAGTGTATGTTATCCTTTCTTAAGGCCCTATATCAAGCACAAGCTAAAAGAAAGGTCTCATTATATAGTATTTTTCTTGGGTATGCCTCCATCACAAGAGCTATAAGTGTTGCTTTCTTCTCGCAAATTAATAGTCATTAGGGATGTACATTTTGGAGGAAACCACCTTTTCTTATAACATAATGGATATCCTATCCTCCTGCATCTATTCCTTCTTCATTCCAAAGAGCTACAGATTTTCCTCCTATTTCACCGTCTACTCTTGCTACCCCTATCCCTCTACCTTCTTCTTCATCCTCTCACTCCTCTCCTTTATCTTTATCCTCCTATTTGCGCTCCTTGCATATTTTGAAACAAAATTATCAATAACACTTTATTCATTAATTTTCTCGGAAAGATAACATTAAATCACCGTTAAAATATGTTCATTTAATTTTTCTTGAAATATAGTTGCTTGTAAATATGATTTGAGTAATTCTAATTTTGAAAAGCTCTAATATAAAAAAAATCCCCAATAACATGAATAAGATACAATTATATCGTTTTAAGAATATTAATATATTCATTGTTCTTTAGAGTTGTTAAAAAAAGGTCATGTCAATAGACTTCAAACTCGCAACATTTAAAATTCAAATGAAGGCCTTTACCATTTATGCTAGAACTCTTGAATAAATGTATTTGAATAGAGTTTCTATACGTGGACCATATTTCGATTTCAGGATCAATGACACGTCCTGCTAAAAATGAGTTCCGGAGTGTGGAACAACAAAAGTAGATTGATCGATCTTAAATTTTCGAAGTGAGATCGTACGATGAGTAGAAAGTGATAACACGGGATTTACGTGGTTCGACCTTTAATGAGATCTACGTCCACGGGGAGAGGAGAGCCTTTATATTATGAGTTCTTGTGAGTGAAAATTACAGACTGTGTCCTCCTATAATCTAGCTTTGAGAGACTATTTATAGATAATTTAGAGGCGGTTACATCAAGTGGGCCGAAGTAACTGGGCTTATGGGCCGAGCTATTGGGCCGAGCTGCTCTCATGGGCCAAAGTACTACTGGGCCGAGCTGCTCTTGGGCTGGTCCGCTAATGGGCTTCTGTTTGGGCCTTATTGATGGGCCATATCCTATCACATCCCCCCCTCAAAAGGTAGATCGGCACCGAAGTGGAGATCTTGACGAGGTTGGTGTTCTGGACGAAGGGAAGATCTTGTTGTTGCCGAAGTCGAGGTGAAGACTTTGTTGTTGCCGAAGTCGAGGTGAAGACCTTGTTGTTGCCGAAGTCGAGGTAGCAATCGTGGTGGTGGAAGACAGTTGTTGTAGAAGGTCGCGTGTGACACGCGTCACTTTCCTATTAGAGGAGGCGAAGAGGCGGGATTTTGAAAAAGGGGCGGTTGGAAAAGGCGATGTGATGTTTATAAAAGCTTCCTTTGGAAGCTAAAAGCAATCCCTAGTTTCGCTCCCCGATTCGCAAAAAGCTTCTTGCCTTTCTGCCATTGTTGATTTCGATTTTGAGAAAATCCTTCAAATCCCCCTAACAAGTAAGTGTTTGCTGTCATGTCTGCTTCCTCTTCTTCTTTTTCTGCTTCTTCTGCTTCTTCTTCTAGTACTCCGGGCGGTATGGAGATCGTTGAATCTCCGTCTCCGCTTAGGAGTTTTCCGGCAAGGGCTACGGTGAGGGTTTTTACCCGAGCGGCGTTGCCCCCTATCCCTAGACTTATAGAGTATCCCCCTTTGGTTGGGTCGGAGGCTGCTCTAGAGTATGCCTCAAGTATGAGCGAATCCCACATGTCCAATTTAGCTAGAAAATTTTGTTTTCCGGAGTCTGCTGAGCTGATTTTACCTCGGGTAGAGGATAGAGGCAGCTCTCCTCCTGTAGGTTTTTTTACCATGTACGAAGACTACCTTAATTTCGGTCTTCGTCTTCCTTTACATCGTATTTTTGTCGAACTTTTGGATAAGTTCGAGCTTCCTTTGGGTCAGTTTGCGCCGGCCTCCATTAAGCAGGTAATAGGTTTTTGCGTGGAGGTCGGTCGCCGAGGCGGACCGATGTCGTTGGAGTCTTTACTCCATTTTTTTAGAGTCAAGCGGGGGCCAACTGGGTGGGTATATCTCTCGCCTGTAAATAAATTTAAGTTGGTCACGCCGTCCAAGGTGACAAACTGGCAGAAGAAGTTTTTCTTCTGCCGAGCTGAAGGAGTGCCCCTCTACAGCTGGTCAGCGGCTAAGTTCGGCCCGCAAATGAGGGTGGATCCCGTCGGCGAGGTCGAGACGAGCTTAATGGACCTCGGCGCCGTTAAGAGGACTTACGCCGAGGCCGAGCTGTCGAGGCACGGGCTGAGCCCCTGTGACACCCTGGCCGACGTGGATCCGGGTGAGGCTTCGTATTGTTGTCTGACCTCGCTATCCGAACCAGATTTTAACGTTTTGCTTTACTTCTGCAGTGGATCCAGAAGTTTTGCAAGCGGCGCTGAGGAAGAAGAAGAAGAGGCCGAGAACCTCGGCCACCGAGGAGACGCCGCACCGGGAGAGGGTGGAGAGGGTGGAGACCGAGGTGACTCCGCCCGTGATCGACCTGGCGTCACCTCGGAGGGAGGTGGTAAGAGGCCCGGATGCTCGGGCATCCGGGTCGGGGGCGGCTCAAAGGGCCCCGTTTCCCGAGGTGAGTGGAAACAGTTTAGCTTTACTTATTTCCTTAATTCTTTCTCTTGTTCTGTTCTGATATATTCTGTGCAGGAGGCGGATATGGTACTGGACGGGCTGAACGCCCTCTCGCACTTCGTCATTGGCGGAGTCGAGCAGTTCCGGGCCCTAAATGCCGAGCTCGAGAAGGCGAGGGCCGAGGCGGCGAGGGCGGAGGGGCAGGAGGCACGGACCCTGTCAGAGCTGTTGGCGGCAGAGAGGAAGGTGGCCGAACTGGAGGCCGAGGCGGCCGGGCTGAGGGCCGATCTGGCCGAGGAGAGGGAAAGGATGGCCAGGGCGGCGGCCGAGCAGGGCGGCGTGCTGCGAGCGCTTGCTGAGTGGATCTTCCGCTCCAAGCACTTCGGCACCGTGGCGGCGCAGCTGGTGAGCGCTATGAGTACGCCGATTACTTCGGCAGCGCTTGACTTGGTTGCCAAAGATTACCCCGAGCTTGACAAAGTCAAGTACGGGTATGAAGAGGTGACCAAAGGAGAGTTGCTGCGGGAGTACGCGGAGGTGCTCGTAGAGTGCACTGCGGCCATCCCGGTGGTGGAGAGGCTCGCGCAGCAGAGGACCCTGCTATCCGAGCAGGCAGTTCGGGGCTGCCCTGTGGATCGGGATGACAATCTTGAAGCAGTCATCGCCGATCTGGCTAAGGAGGCTGCTGCCGGGGCTGCTGGTGGAGGCCGGGAGGACGGTGATGGGGGGCCCGAGGTTGGTGCTGGCGACCAGTAGTTTTTATTTTATTTTTATTTTTTTATAGCTTGTATCACGTCGCCGCTAGGGCGGCGCTTGTTTCTTCCAAGTATATATAAAATACTTTTCCTTGAACTGTGCCTTTTGCTGAACTGTCTACTTCTTTATTTTTGTAGCCTGCTTTTGACTTCTCCAGTACTTCGCTTTCTGAACAAGAAATAAATGAGCTTCGTCGGGCTGCCGAAGCTGCTGAAGTCGAGGCCGTGTGTTGGAAAAGCCAAGCTACCAACATCGAGACCGAGCTTGAGGCGAAGCTTCGGTTGGCTCAGGAGAAGCTCGACGAGGAGCATGCGAGGTTTTTGGAACTGGAGGACAAGTACAAGCAGGCCTCGGAAGATATTCAAACTTTTAAGGCCATGGTGGAGGAGCACGCGGAATACGAGGACCGTATTCATAAGAGTGGTGGTTTGACCGTGTACGAGGTCCACACACAAATAAAAGAGGTCCGAGCTCGTACAAAGAAGTACATAGAGAAGTACGGCAGTGATTCCTGGCAAGTTCGTGAACAGGAAGAGGCGCTTCTCAAGCTCGGATCCATGTATAAGATTATTTTGAAGAGGAACCCGAAGCTGAAGAGGTGGATCGAGTCCAAGGATGCAAGACTTGACCCTGCTTCGGAAGCATTTTTGGAGGGCAACTTGGAGGGGGTGCAGCCTCTTAGCGCGGCCCTGACTCGAGAGCAGACTCAAGCCATCATGGCGCGAGGCGGGGGCCGACGTGTGGTGAGAGGCCAAGGCCGAGCTGCGCCTCCAGGCCGAGGTCGAGCTGCGCCTCCAGGCCGGGGCCGAGGAAGGAGCTTTGGCCGTGGTGAAGGCATGGCCTTTTTAGATTCAGTGCTCGGTCATGGCGCCAGCTCGAGCTCGGGTCAGAGTTTTGTGGAGAAATACCTCAATTTTAGTAGGAGGTCTCCGGGCTCGGACCCTCCGCCCTGATTGTAATATGTATTCTTATGAAATAAAATTCAACTTTTATCGTCATTACTTCTCTAAAGCTTTACTCAATTGTACAATCAAGTTTGCTTCAAGATTCTGTAATGACTAGTGTGCACTTAGGAGTTACTTCGTCTTATGCCGAACTTCTTTCTGTAGACGAGGTCGAAATTTGGACGAACTTCTTTCTGTGTACTTCGAGTAGCTACTTCGTCCAAGGACGAAGTTTAAGCTTTTAAATCAGACACTTCGTCTAAGGACGGAGTTTTGGCTTTGCCACTTCGTATAAGGACGAAGTTTAGGCTTTCAAGTAGCCACTTCGTCTAAGGACGAAGTTTAGGCTTTGAATCAGCCACTTCGTCTAAGGATGAAGTTTAGGCTTTCAAGTTCCTTGTTTGTCGAATTTATCGATAGGAGTGGTCTCCCTAGATGCTACTCCAAAACTGGAGTTTTAGCTTAATTTGGACATGTATACAGAATAAATGCTTTATAAAACACTATAAAAGAAATAAAATCCGAACTGTTTAAATTATGAGTAATATTTCTTCAAGTGAGAAACATGCCAAGTTCGGGGTACTGGCTTGCCAGATATGTGGACGAGCTTGTACGACCCTTTGCCGAGGACATCTTGGATTTGATAGGGGCCTTCCCAGGTTGCTTCTAGTTTACCGAGCTTCTCTGCCTTACTAACTTCATTATTTCTGAGAACGAGGTCGCCTATTTGAAACTGTCGATGCTTCACTCGGTTGTTATAATACCGAGCTACTTGCTGTTTGTATCGAGCTTCTTGTATATAGGCTCGTTCTCGCTTTTCTTCCAACAGGTCCAAATTAGTTTGGAGACCTTCTTCGTTGGCATCTGTCGTGAAGTTTATAGTTCGGGGGCTCGGCAAACCGATCTCTACTGGGATTACTGCCTCGGTTCCGTAGATGAGGCTGTATGGTGTCTCTCCATTGGATGTTCGAGGAGTAGTTCGGTAGGACCATAAGACTTGGGGTAAGTTTTCGGCCCACTCTCCCTTGGCTTTGTCGAGGCGAGTCTTTAAACCTTTGACTATTGTCCGATTTGTGACTTCGGTCTGGCCATTCGCCTAAGGGTGTGCTACCGAGGTGAATTTCTGCTGGATGTTGAGTTCGTCACACCATTCTCTAAACGCCTTGTCCGTGAATTGAGTTCCATTATCCGAGACGAGGACGTGAGGTATGCCGAAGCGGCAGACTATGTTTTTCCAGACGAAGTTGAGGGCTTTTTTGCTCGTAATTTTTGCTAGAGGCTCGGCCTCTACCCACTTCGTAAAGTAGTCAATGGCTACTATTAGGAATCGTAGTTGGCCAGGGGCTTGCTTAAACGGACCAACGATGTCTATCCCCCATTGCACGAAGGGCCAGGGGCTTTGCATGCTGGTTAGCTCGGTTAGGGGTACCCTCGTTACTGTTGCATGGAGCTGGCACTTCGGACACTTCTTGACAAGGTCGACTGCGTCTTGAAGCATGGTCGGCCAATAGTATCCCCATCTCATAATTTTTCTGGTCAAAGCCCGAGCTCCGATGTGACTGCCACAGGATCCTTCGTGCACTTCGCGTAATATGTAGTTCGCTTGGTTGGGTCCCGCGCACCTTAGAAGAGGTTGAAGATATGATTTTCTGTATAATACTCCCTGATCTAGAACATACTTGACTGATTTGCTCTGAAGCTTCCGAGCTTCAATTTTGTCAGCAGGGAGTTCGCCTCTTTCTAAATAATCCCGAAGTGGTGTTATCCAGCTCGGCTCGTCATCGGTCACTATATTCACTTCGGCTTCATCTATACTTCGAGTTGTGACTTCTTCTACAGGAGAGGCTGTAGATGACGACGCGAGTTTACTTAATGCATCAGCTCGGCCGTTATCGCTTCTCGGGATTCGTATCAACTCGAAGTATGAGAAGCTTTCTTGTAAAGTTTTGACCTTGTGGAGATATTTTTTCATCCTTTCATCTCGCGCTTCGTATCTGCCTAGGACGTGACTCACTATGATTTGGGAGTCACTGTAGACTTGTAGAGTTTGTAGTCGAAGGTTTTGTGCGAGGCGAAGTCCGGCTATCAGGGCTTCGTATTCCACTTCGTTGTTTGTGATCGGGAAGTTTAACCGTAGAGCATAAGGGATTTCCTTCCCTTACGGACTGACGAACAGAATTCCGGCCCCACTGCCTTTTTTTCCCGACGCCCCATCCACGTAAACTTTCCAACAATTTACTGGAGGCGTCTTTGGCATTTCTTCTTTGGTATTCTCCTCGGGAGGTTTGGAGGGCTTCGGAGGCTCGGCGAATACTGCCTCTACTAGGAAATCCGCTAGTGCTTGTCCCTTGATAGCCTTCCGAGGTGCAAAGGAGATCGCATGCTCACCAAGTTCGACCGCCCATTTGGCGATTCGCCCCGAAGCTTCTGGCTTCGTAAGCACTTGCCGAAGTGGGAGGTCGGTCAACACTTGTATCGGGTGAGCATGAAAGTATGGTCGAAGTCGTCTTGCAGCATTCACTAAGGCGAGCGCGACCTTTTCCAGGGGTTGGTACCTCGTCTCTGGTCCTTTTAGAGCTCGGCTTATGAAGTATATGGGCAATTGCCGAGGCCCTTCTCGTACTAGGACTGCGCTTATTGACTCGTCCGAGGCGGCGAGATATAGAGAAAGAATTTTGCCTTCCTTAGGGACGGACAATGTGGGTAAGTTGCCGAGGTACTTCTTCAGATTTTCGAAGGCTGACTTGTGCTCGTCGTTCCATTCGAAGTTCGGCGCCTTCTTTAAGATTTTGAAGAATGGAAGTTGCTTCTCGGCTGCTTTAGATAGGAATCAGCTGAGCGTAGCCAGGCAGCCCATTAACCTGTGCACGTCGTGGACTGACTTCGGCACTTGCATCTCTTGGACGACCTTAACCTTTGCTGGATTGGCTTTTAATCCTTCGCGAGAGACCCAGCACCCCAGGAATTTTCCGGACTGGACCATGAAAGTACACTTTCCTGGGTTTAACTTCAGGTTCACCTCGCGGAGCAGTTTGAAGACGACCTGAAGGTCGTTTAAGCTGGTATTGACTTTTTTGCTTTTGACGACGATGTCGTCAATATATACTTCGACAATCTGGCCGATGTGAAGTTCAAATATTTTGTCAACCATCCTTTGATATGTGGCTCCAGCGTTTTTGAGTCCGAATGGCATTTTCTTGTAAGCGAAAATGCCGAAGTCCGTAACGAAGGCTGTCTTCGGAGCGTCCTCGGTACTCATAAGGACTTGATGATAGCCTTTGTACAGATCAAGGAAACTAAACACCTCGTGACCGACGAGGGCTTCCACTTTCTTATCGATGTTGGGGAGGGGGTAACAATCTTTAGGGCAGTGTTTATTGAGGTCGGTATAATCAACACACATGTGCCATCCCCCTCCTTGCTTCTTCACCATCACGGGGTTGGCCAACCACGTCGGATATTTTACCTCGAATAAAATATCGGCTTGTTGTAATTGGCGTACCTTGTCGTGTATCACTTGGTTTCTCTCGACAGCGAAGGCTCGTCGCTCTTGCCGAACTGGTTTTACCTCGGTATCGATGTTGAGGTGATGGGTGATGACACTTGGTGATACCCCGGTCATATCTAAAGGTGACCAGGCAAAGATGTCTCTATACTTCCGAAGTAGTTGAATAACTTGACTTCGCAGTTCGGTACCTCCGACGAAACCGACCTTGACGACCTTGGACACGTCGTTTTCACATAGTACGACGTCTTCAAGAGGTTCTGCAGCGGGCGAGGTCGACTTCGTCACTTCGGGGTTCAATAATTGCTATGCTTGGAGATGTTGCACACCAGAACCTCGAAGTGCGACCTGCATGCACTCCTTGGCCTGTGTTTGATTTCCCCGAAGCGTAATAACTCCGTTCCTTGAAGGGATTTTGATCGTCAAATGGTAGGCCGAGCAAACTGCTCTCGTCGCTATCAGCCAATCATTTCCTAAAATAATGTTGTAGGGGGGGTTGGCTTTGACGATGAAGAAGTGGATTATCTTTGTAGTGGATAATGGACTTCGTCCTACCGTCACGGGGAGCGAGATCGTACCATCCGTCGAGGTCTCCCCTTGTGTGAAATTCTTCAACGGGACGGGTGCTGGTTTTAGGCGTGCTTCTTCGATGTCAAGTTTGTCGAAGCAGCTTTTGAAGAGTACGCTTACCGAGGCTCCACTATCGATGAATACTCGGTGCACCAATTTTTTGGCCACTACGGCTTCAATAATAAGGCGAGGCGTGAGGGACGGGGTCGTCACTAGAGAAGGTAACGACTTCGTCCTTTTTGAACCTCTTATGAGAGGGCTCTTCCGATGGTTGGTTCCGAGCCTCGGCTTTCAGCGAGGACCTCGTCGAACCTTGCGGCAGCCTGATGATGGCGGCGATGACTCCATCGTACTGTGGCTGATCTTCATCCTCGTCTCCGTCATCATGCCTCGGTTTCTTATCTTGGTGGGGTTTGCAATTTTCCCCCCTGTTTTTACTTCGCTTGCCTCTGCCCCGAGGTCGGGTGTCCTGTTGATTTCGACCCCGGTACTTTCCGAGAGTGCCATCTCGCACTAGGTGGTCGATTTCTGAGGCGAGATTTCGGCACTCCTCGGTGTCATGGCTGTGGTCCCCATGGAACTCGCAGTACCTGTCCTTTGATCGTCTCTTTGATCCAGTTCGGGCCAACGGCGGGGGCTTCTGGAACAAGTTCGTATGGAGCTCGTAGATTTCCGCCCGAGGTTTGCTCAGCGGAGCGAACCGATCTTGTTCTTGACTAGGTCGAGGTCCGAGGCGAGACGCTAGTGGACCTCGTTGGATTCTCTCAAGGGCACCTCGTCGATTTTGCCCGTGATCGGCTTGTTCTTCCCTTCTTTTCTTATCTTGACCTTCAGGTCGGTCAATAGCTCGCTTCTTCCTATCGGCCTCATCCGCTTCGGCGAATGTATCAACAATCCTCCACAATTGTTTGGAGGTTTGGGGGCGCTCTTTTACGAGCTCCTTGAAGAGAGTGCCGGAGTGAATGGCATTTTGGAATGCCGAGATGAGGACATCGTCGGATAGATGGTCGACCTTGAGGCTTTCACTGTAGAATCTAGCCAAAAAGTCGCTGATGGATTCACCTCGTCCTTGTCTCAAGGTAAGGAGTTGAGCCGAGCTGATCTTTGCTTCGGCTTTCTGGAAGAAGCGCCGCTCGAAGGCATCCAGCAGGTCGGCATACGAGCCTATGCTGCAGCGCGGGAGGTTGTCGAACCATTTTCGTGCATTGTCCACCAGCAGCTCGGGGAAGACTTTGCACATGTATACGTCCTCGGCTAATCCCTGGTTCAACATGTTGTATTGGTACTCTGACAAAAAGTTGCTCGGGTCACAGGAACCATTATAGGGTTTGATAGGTGGGACCCTATATGTTGATGGGAGTGGAGTGTAGAGGATTTTGTTGGTAAATGGGGTAGCGATTCTACTGTAGACAGTGAATCTTCCCTCTCTGTGGTCGTCCTCGTCACGTCGGTAAGGATCGACATTTCGACGAGGTGACATCCTCTCTCTACGGTACTCCTCGTCACGTCGAGAGGGGCCGACGTTTAGACGAGGTGAAGTTGAACCTCGCCGAGGTGAGGCGATGTTTCCTCGGTGATCATGCGGTCTCCGGGGGACCTCGTCATTTCTTCCCTCGACAATCTGGTTCGAGGGACGAGGTGGTTGTCGGGACGGTCCTGCTCTATCCTCCTCGTTCTGATCCCGTTGCCGATGCTGCTCAGCAAATTTGAGGAATTCTTGTTCGTGAAGGTCTAGGTACGCTTTGAGCGCATCTCCGAGCAGAGGTTGGAGTGCGGCGTTCCCTTGTTGACGACCTTGATTTAGCCCTCCACTGCCAATGGAGTCGCTAGCTCGGTGGGAAAGGACGTCTTCCATATGACCCTCGGGAGTTCGGCGGTTCGCGGGTTGCCTGCCAGATCGGGCGTATTGTTCATCCCCTTCGTTAATAGATATACGAGGTGGATTACTAGGTAGCTCGGTCTGGTTGTGCTTTCCCTTAGCAGCAGCGGCAATAGCAGTAGAGCGGGTAGATCTAACCATCTTGTTTTCACTTCAGGAATCTGGATCGATTTCACAAAATTTATAACGTTTCCCACAGACGGCGCCAGTGATCGATCTTAAATTTTCGAAGTGAGATCGTACGATGAGTAGAAAATGATAACACGGGATTTACGTGGTTCGACCTTTAATGAGATCTACGTCCACGGGGAGAGGAGAGCCTTTATATTATGAGTTCTTGTGAGTGAAAATTACAGACTGTGTCCTCCTATAATCTAGCTTTGAGAGATTATTTATAGATAATTTAGAGGCGGTTACATCAAGTGGGCCGAAGTAACTGGGCTTATGGGCCGAGCTATTGGGCCGAGCTGCTCTCATGGGCCAAAGTGCTACTGGGCCGAGCTGCTCTTGGGCTGGTCCGCTAATGGGCTTCTGTTTGGGCCTTATTGATGGGCCATATCCTATCATAGATCTAAATAAAAATTAAATTAAAAAAACATGGCGCTAAAATTGAACATACACCAATTAGAATTATAAATTTTACCAACTTAGTGCAAAATGAGCCAAATATTTTACTAACTCACAACATCCAATATTAAGTTTAGTTTCACTATATATATATATATATAATAACATACCAAAAAGTAGCGGACTGGGCCCGCCTGGCCCGACCTATTGGGCTTTTCATAATTTTGAGACTCGCACAAGCCTGCCCAAATATTTTCAAACTTCATAATGTGAAGCCCAACTCAACCCTGGGCGGACGGGCTTTTTCATGGGCGGGCCCAAAGTTCAATTCATTTAAAATAAAAAGATGTTTTAAATTTTTTTAACATTTACAACGTAAAATAGTATTTTATGATATATTATCGAACGAACTTTTTAGCCCAAAGCCCATCGGGCTTGAGACTATTTTCGGGTGGGCTTTTTAAAACCGTTTTTTTTCGAGTCTCCTTTTTCCAAGCCCAAATCCGCCCAAACCCTAGACTTTTGGGTGGGCCTGTGGGTTTGGGCCTTTTTTGCCAGCTCTAACCGTGGACCAGGCCAACTGACACACCTCAAAGTCACTCTTGCCCTTTACTATTAACTTTTCCCACTCACTCACAATACACAATTACACAAACTAAAACCATTTCCCTGATCATATTACAACAACAAACTTCTTAGAACATCCACAATAATGGTGCCTCGGGAGGCTCGGGCAGACCGCCGGGCAACGGCCTCCGGAGGCAGTGAAGAGAGGCCACCACTGTGGCGGACAGCCTCGGGAGGTCGGCCTCTGGGGTGTGAGTCTGCCTCTAGCCTCTGGAGTGTGCGATACTTCCACCGGTGCGGACGACAGCCTCCTGAGTCCCCTCCTTTGTTTTAAAAAAGTTTTATTACATAAATTCATCTATAAATATCTTTTTTCAATCCCACATTTTCACACATCTACATTAATTTTTATTTTTTTAATTAATGTATTTTTATTTTAATTTTTGTTTTTTATTAATGTATTTAAATTAAATTTTAATATAAAGATTAAAATTAAATTTTAATTATATATTTATTAATTTAAATTAATAAATTTAATTCATAACAAATATCCAAAATAAAAAATACATAAATCAAAAAAATACAAATCAAAGAAAGAGATCAAGTTGAGAATCTCTCATTGCAGTAAAACACCACAAACTCTCCAAAATTCGTGCACTCCATACAAAAAGTTCCATTTAAATAGGAACTAGGAGGCTCTAAGTGAGAGCATCCTATTATGAATGCTCTTATAACCCCTACCCTACCAAAATGATAATGATTTATAGGTATAACCTAAAAAGACATTTAAAAATTGAAATAGTTGAAGAAAGGGATCTATAGAAGGCACTGCATTGGCACTGAATGCAGATCTAATTAATCCGAAATATCCCAATTGATTGCCCAACCTTGGGAATTAGGGTCAACCATATAAATAGTACTCCCTCCGTCCCCCAAAGAGTTTAACATTTTGACCTGCACGGGTTTTAATAAAAGATGTTGACTTAGTGTATAGTGTGTAAGAAGTATAATGAGTGTAGTTAAAAATGTGTGATGTTAGTGGAGATTGAGTCTCACTTAAAGGTGTGTTGTGAGTGGAGGTTGAGTCCCAAAATAGAAACTTTTAAGTGTTAAACACTTTGGGGGACGGCTCGAAAAGGAAATTCGTTAAAACACTTTAGGGGACGGAGGGAGTAGATCACGTTGGTCCACATGAGCATCCATAAATTTGAGGATTACATTGCTAAGAAATAAATTTGTCTAGTTGGCCTTATTGAGACAATTGACCTGCTTAAAAATATTATTTTGGCGTGCGTGTGTTGGCTTAGTGATAGTGAGGTTAATGTTCAAGGCTAAGGTCTCGGGTTCGAGTTCTCCATGACGCGGTCATGTAATTTAATGTTAACGTAATCCAATTTAAAAAAAATATATTATTCTGCCTATAAAATTAATATAAAAGAAATTATAATCACTCCATTCATTAATGTTTCTTACACCATCAAGATGGATATGAATTTTAATAGTCTCCCGTCCCAACAATCTTAACCCTTTTGATCAAAATTGTGAATGTTTTTTCGTCAAAGTGGCCAAAATTAATGGCACATAGGGAGTATAATGTTTTGATTTTATGTGAACAAATATAGTAAGTGGAGTTCAGGTTCTACATATTATTCGGTTCGTATATTAATTTATTACTCGATTTGATCCCACATGTGTTTAAAAAATATTTTTATTTAATATATATTGTGTGTTAAATAGAGTTTGAGTCTCACTTGATTTATTGTATTTCATTGAGTTGTGTGTATGAAGTTGTTAGACTAAGGATTAGTGTTCAACAAAATGATATGAAAAATGTATGAAGACTCCAAGAGTTTGGAGTTCATACCTCAACTCAAATTGTATAATTTGATTGCGTGAGTAGCTCGGTCCTACAATCACGAGCAAGACCTGCAAAACAACACTGGAGCAAGGATCGGTGGTCCTCTGGAAAGACACTCTGACGCTCAAGTCAGCTTGTGTAGACTCAAGAAGAATACGTGAAAGAACAAGTGTTCGTTCTCTCTTGTGTGTGAAACAAATGATGGGGTATATATAGTTAGGTATATAAAGGGTAGATCGATAAAATACCTCAGACGTACTAGGTGTCAATAGTGCATGTAAATAGACCTCGACCAGTCATGGTTTACCATATTGCAATGGTCCCCGCTTTGGTTGTTAGAAGTTATCACTGCATAATGCTGTAACTCTGACACATGTGAGACACGACATATGTCGAGGTAGTACTATAAACGTGATTATCATACTTAGGGGTGTAAACGAACCAAGCCGCTCGTGAACTATTCGGCGTTCGACTCGAAAAAAGTTCGTTCAAAATTCGTTCATTTTCTAAACGAGCCGAGCTCGAGCTTACTGAAGTTTGGCTCGCGAGCTCGTGAACATGTTTGGTTCGATTCTAAACGAGCCAGCTCGCGAACATGTTCGCGAACACGTTTGATTATATGTTCGCGAACGTGTTCGTGAGCAGGTTCGCAAACATGTTCGCCATATTATTATTTATTCAAAAAAATTATGATTATTTAATCAATGATAAATTACAAATTTTGTGTTTATTGACATAAGCATAAAACTGGTTAATAATAATCATAATTAAAAAAATAAATTACACGTGACTTATTATGAGCATATGACTATAAACTACATCTAAATTATTGATTACAAACTTTATATCAAGTTATTTAAATCAAACTTGTACGTGTATGATAATGTTGATTCATAAATTGAATAATTTATAATATTATATAAATATATTGCAATATTTATGGGTACAATTAGTATTATAAACGTAATACTGTATTTTTAAAAATTATTATGACAACATGATTTGTTTGATGAGTTATTTCAACCAAACTTTAATATATATTATAATTCAATTTTATAAATGTAATTTATATATTATAAGAAAAAATAAGTTGCATAAATCACATGTTCATATATAATACATATATATCTAAGTTTATAACATAATAATATTATATAAACAATACAAATATAACTATAAATATATAGTTACCATTCTAATTAAATGTATCATAAGAATATTTTAATAGAACGATATATTAAGTTATTTAAATGAAATATAATATATTTTATAATGCAGATTTATAAACTGAATATGAATACAAAAATTATTGGAAATATATTTAAAACTTGATTCGAACAACCAAATAATTTGAAGTACACCGAAATTGTGATATATGATTCGTTATTTATATCAAACGTATTAATATGTATTTTCATATATATTATATAATATAACAAATTTATGAAAAAAAAATATATTATATCTAATTTTTTAATATAGTTATGTATTTTTATGTATAGAAGAAATATTTCAAATATTGTATAAAAGAAATAATTTATAATATTTCAAAAATAAGTAGACAACTACTTAACTACAAGTCATTTCTAAAAGATAGTTATATCATTTAGAATTTTAGATCAATCAATAGTATATATCAATAGCATATATTAAAAGATAATTTGAGTACATGTATTATCTAAAATATTTTTTATTGTTATTGTTTGGTTCATAGTTAGATCAATAGTTCGTATTTATTTTTAGTTGGTACAAAGATATTTATTTTTATTATAACTACTCACATAATAATAAATCTAATTTCTAACTTGTATATATAACTATAAATATAATTAATATTATAAATATAAATAATTTTTAAAGAATATATATAACTCAATGGTGCAACTTTAATATCCATTAATATATAAAAACTGATTGTCATATGAATTAGATCAATGTAATATATAAAAAACTGATTGTCATATGAATTAGATCAATGGTACTAAAAGATAATTTGAATAAATGTATTATCTAAAATATTTTATCTTTAAAATATAAATTTTGTTATTATTTGGTTGATACTTAGATCAATTGATCAATGACTGATATTTATTTTTAGTTCCACAAAGATATCTATTTTTAATATACCTATTCACGTAATAATATATTAATTTCTAACATGTATATATATACCTATAAATATAATTAGTATTAGTATTATAAATATTTTTAAAGAATATATATAACACTGGCGCAATTTTAATATCCATTAATATATAATTCATAAATTAGAATTAATAAGTTAATAAATGTTTTACACAATTATATTCATAAATTATTATGTAACTCAACCGGCGCCATTCTACAGAATTCTACCGCCACAGCCACAAGAGAAAAAAAGTTAAAAACTAAAACACTAAATTTAAAACCATTCCAGGCGCCCAACACCTCAATTGTTTCTGGAGAAGAAGTTCAACATAATCTTGGAGTGGAAGTGAAAATCACAATTCATAAGGTACAAATATTGGATACAAGAAAATTTATTATTTTATTGTTTGCATATCTGTAATATTTGCAGTCCAAATAGTTTTCTTGTCGTTTCTTTTACTACGAGTTTTGTCAAATACAATACAAATGTTGATTTTTATAATGATATGAAAATATTTTTTTTAATCTTATAAACAATAGTATATTGATGTTGTTTCCATACCAGCTTCATATGTATAATTATTATTAATGTATGCGGTTGTTTATGGAATTCTTTGTACTTTATTAACATAGTTATCCGTATCACATCACAGTTGTCAATTCCAAACAATGAATTAATTGAAGAATTAGCTATTCAGAATGTTTACGGTGAAGAAGAAATTCTCGAAGAAGAACTCCATCAAAATGAAGCTGAAGATCGTGAAGACAGTCATTTTCAACCAAAGAAAAGAAAAAAAACTTCAAAAGTATGGGAAGATTATAAACTGATCGATTTCCCAAATGAAGACAAGAATCAGCTATTCGGAATGCTACCACACACTTGGCAAGACATCTCAAGACTTGCATTGCTACCAAGATTCAAAAATCAAAGGGTCAACAAAACCTCAGCATCACAACGACAATGACTAAGAAAGAAACTGTAACTTCAGTGCAAAATTTTCAGTATGATCATTCGAAGATTAGAGAGATCCTCTCGCACATGATCATTGTGCACGAACTGCCTTTTCGTTTTAGCGAATATGAATTGTTCAACTTGTTGATGCGATCTGCCACTCCTCATTTCTAGAAGATTAGTCGTGCAATGGCAAAAAAAGATTGTCAATCTTCTTACCTGATGGAGAAGAAGAAATTGATGGAAGAATTGAAGTTAGTCAACGTATCAGTTTGACTACAGATATTTGGAAGTCTGATCAGAACATCTCCTACATGGTCATCACTTGTCATTACGTAGATTCAGATTGGAGGTTACAGAAACGTACTTTGAACTTTTGTGATATTCCACCACCGCACACTGGACTCGCGATTTGTGATGTGTTGCAAAAGTGTTTGGTGGAGTGGGGTATTGAAAAAAAGGTTTGGACAATTACAGTGGATAATACTTCAAACAATGATGTAGATGTTCGGGTATTAAAAGAGAATCTCTTGTATAGTGGATCATTACCTCTCGATGAAAACATGTTCCACGTGAGGTGTTGTCCACATATCCTTAATATTTTGGTTCAAGATGGGTTATCTGCTATTCAAAGCACAATAGTTAAAGTGCGTGAAAGTGTAAAATATATAACAGCATCAGAAGCGCGTCTCAACCTGTTCACTGAAATTGCAAAGCAATTGCAATTGTCTTCAAAGAAGCTCGTATTGGATTGTTGCACAAGGTGGAATGCCACATATTTTATGTTGTCGGCTGCATTGGAGTTTAAAGCGGTTTTTCCACGATACCAGTTAAGGGATGCTTCATACACTTCTTTACCAAGTGAAGAGGAATGGGAGAAAATTGACATTGTCTGCAACTTTCTCAAAGATTTTAAGAAAATCACCAATTTGATATCAGGTATTCGAAATTATTTTTCAATTTTAAGTTTTATACAACTGTATTTTTTATTTTCATTTGTATTCACGTTATCTAATCAAATGTAATGTAATGTAGGTTCTGAATATCCGACTGCTAACCTTTTCTTGCCTCAACTTGTTGAAATCAAGTTGAAATTGGGAGCAACTAATATTGAAGGTTCAGGTAACAGTAACACTTTCATGCAAGAGATGATCCAAAAGATGAAAAAGAAATTTGACAAGTATTGGGGTTCTTGCAATTTATTGGTCTCTGTTGCAGCTGTTTTAGATCCTAGGAACAAAATGAAATACATTGATGATTGTGCCCTCAATTATTTTACTGAATCTGAAGGGGTTGTTTTCAAATCTACTGTTCGAGAGACTTTAAATAATCTCTATGCTGAGTATGTTGAAGAATATAGGGTTGCACAAGCAAAAGCAAATGCAACGACTAGCAGTGCTAGTAGTGGAACTGAAAAAACTCATATTGGTGGAACTCAGAATGTTAGTTTTATTGTTAGTGCTAATCGTTTGACAGAATCAGCAAATCCAAGTAATTATGATGGTTATCTCCAATCTATTGATGATATTGATGAGTTGAAGTCTGACTTAGATACATATTTTGGAGAAAATGTCAAAATATGGAAAGAGTCTGGTCATTTTGATGTGATCTCGTGGTGGAAGTTAAATAGAAAAAGATTTAGGATCTTGCCAAGGATGGCTTTTGACGTGCTTTCAGTTCCAATAACATCTGTCACTTCAGAGTCGGCTTTTAGTGCCGGTGGTAGAGTAATTGAACCAAATCGAGCCTCTCTGTCAGTGGAAACAGTTCAAATGCTACTTTGTGCAGGAGATTGGTTGCGAGCTAGTTATGTGATTAATGGAAAAAATAAAGTAAATGTTATTTATCTTAAATTTATTTTTCATCTATTTTTCTATATTATATTTGAATTTTTTCTAATCATATGTTTCTTGAAGGATGAGTCTGAGGATATCAAAGAGTTTAACTTAATTTAGAGATATAAAAAAATTGGTAAGTATGGCTTAAATTAATATATTATATTTGATTTATTGTGTTTCTTTCCTTGATATTTTAATTTTATTTTGTAGGATATGTTGAAATAGCTCCAGGATCAAGCATTGATCGACTTGGTCCATGTTTTTTTTTTGTAGTTTTTTGGGCAACTTTCTATGTTGTTTTAGAAGGTGAAATTTTTAAGAACAATTTTTATTGGTGAATATTGTTATTTTGGAACTTTTGAAACTTTTTTTTCAAGCTAAATGAAATTTGTGACCATAACTTATTTGTTGCTTTGTACGTTTGTAACTAAATGCTAGAGTATGTTTTATTTTGTCTTGAGTTCAAAATTGAAAAAAAAATAGTCAAAATTCGAGCTCAAACTCGAGCTCAGGTAAACGAATACATACCGAGCCGAATTTGAGCCGAACTCAAGCTTCATATAAAAATTACGAGCCGAGCTCGAGCTCAATTTAAAGCTCGAATCGAGCTTCGAGCCGAGCTCGAGCCCATCCAAATCTTAACGAGCCGAGCTCGAGCCTGCTAGTATTCGGCTTGGCTCGGCTCGTATACACCCCTAATCATACTTAGCAAACCTCCAGAATCAGACCACTCTAGATAGATTCCAAATGTGACCTAGTGCAGAGGTGAGGAATACTCAGATCCCGTCCTATATACATTAGTCAAAACATAAGGCCCCTCAAACACTTCTTTGCCTATGTTCATATCATAACTCAATTCATTCTTCGAGGGTATTTTCTCCAATAATGAGCTTCATTTTCTCTTTGTATAAGTGGTGTTGATATTAATCCCTATCAGCTTCTCCCCCTAGTTTCAAAAGTGAACTTTATCATCTTTTGAGTTAGACCTTGTTGAAGAGTTTTGGCAAAATCCCGCCTTTTTAAAGGGCTTTTTCATAATTTCAAAGACTGTACCCTCGGGTACCACGCTCTGTCTTAATTATTGTTTGACATGACATGTAAGAATTTATAATTCCCCTTTTTGATTGTTGAGTACTGTACCCGACTTTTAACCGTTTTGCCCTTGGGGACTTCATCCGTCGCTTTGTGTCAACCGTTGGATTAGAAAACTTTCTTTCATCCTCACACTACACGTGTTGGATCTATTCCATCCTTCTTCGATGAGCTTACCTATAAATTGATGCTTTAGCTCATTTCTCCAAAAATTTACTGGTATCCTTCCGTTATATCTTCCTTTCCTTCTCTACTTCCAACTTCCCGATCTTCAAAGATATACTTTTTGTTGCTTTGATCTATGTTTTGCTATGTAACTTGTTTACTTTGTTTATCTTCGTAAGATTCAACTGAACTATTAACGCATTCCACGCCTTTCATCTTTTTATTGTGGCATGCAACCTATAGAATTTTGTTTCCCTAAAATAACCAAAATTTCTATGCGATGTATTGCGTACTTTTTATTCATATAATATAAGAATGTTTACTCTCTACCTCCTTTTTTCCTCTTCTTCTTTCTTCTTTTTGAGAAACCGAAAATGTTGGACCTAGCCAAACTTCATATCACAAGCTGCATGATCTTTGGCTATTAATCCTACTGTTTGTTCCTCTGCAAGATCCATTTTTGTTGGTTTTTAAATATGCATTTGCTATTTCATTCTTCTTTTGTGATGTAGGTGTGGCTTTACCGGAAAGACTTAAGAAGACTGCAAGAGAGAGGGCTGCCAAAATTATGGCTGAAAGAGCCCTTGCCGATGCAGAGCAGGAGCGCAGAGATAACGAGTTGAACTCTCTGCGTCAAGAAATTAAGCATCTTCGTGGTCTGATGGATGACCTCGAAGAAGAAGTGCAAATGTAGGGGGAATTTTACGAGTAAATTATGCAGATGTTAGTGGACAAGCGTGTTAAGCACGAGGAAAACATTCTGCATACGGCCTCTAAGTCCTACAGGAGGGCTTTGAGTCGGACAAAGCCTCATTAGAAAACAGTGTCTACATTAGCGGTGAAACAACTGGGGCAGAGCTCTGCCGTGATGCCATTCTCCTCTCCCCTTGGCCAGAGACTGCTTCATCGCATTGCTGCTGATTTACCGTCTTGATGAGCCATTGGCTTACTGGGCCATTGATATCATCATGGCCACTTGCGAGCAATTGGTGCATGTATGACCGTCGACAAGATTTTGCTAAACCTTCTTAAGGATCCCCCTACTCTCCCAAAGGATCCCCAACACGGAGAGGCTTATCTCTAGTACATGGATTTAATGAAACGTCGCGCTCAGGAGTTCCTTCAAGCGGATCCTGCCGCCTTTGAAACCAACCAACTTTGGGGTCTGTCCCCTATCATGTGCTCCCGTGGGATTCGAATCGGGTTAAAAATTTATCCCGACTATTGCACTCGGTATAATAATTATCATAACAATTCCTTATTATGTATTCTTGTTCAGCATTTTTGATATTTGCTTATAAATTTCTCTTGCATACAGGTTGAAGGTAAATGCAATGTGATAATTTAATGCTTCTGGGATTAACTTAGTGAACCCCTTACTTATATTTATTTTTCTATATCAAGAGGTACGTGGATCCAATCCACAGAGGACCGCCCCTCCACTTAAAAGGGGACCTCATCGAGTACGCCAAAGCCATTATGGGAGATCCAAAGATGCACCCCTGGATCTGAGGAGAGTATGTTCAGAAGCTATTCCCCCGATCTCTCTAATCTTATTATGCTGTATGCGGGTCGGCTCCGTATTGTAATAAAAAATGTTCCAAAGTTCCAAAAACAACTTACCTTTTTGTCAAAAACACTCTTTATTTTGTGTTTGCACGTGTCTCTAATCACTCATTTTGAATTGATTATGTAGTTTGCCTTTTATTAATATGTTATGCAATGTTAACCTCAATTGAGGCTTTTGTCTATATTATCCTACTTCCGTATGATTGTTATTTCTTGCGCTATTCTACTCGTTTCATGCGATTATGCTTTCGCTCATATGTTTCTTCTTTAAACCATATACATTCAACTATTGGAAATAAGACATTGCCTAATACGGGTTTAATAAAAGATATTCATATTTGCGATATCCATGTTTCAACTTATTTTATTAAGTTACTCGCAATAGGACGAGATCATTATAGATTAATAAGTTGACCCTAGTCGTATTCTCAAGGAAAGCTAAACAGGGCTTTATCTACATTGCAAAACAAAAAGCAATTAAAAGAAGGGGTTTTGATATTTTAACTAATATAATTAATCTACCTTGGCCAAGTATGCAATTTCCGCCCTTTTCTTCATCTTTTCGTCTCGTTTCTCTTGTCAAGTCTCGTTAATCATTTTTGTCGATTCTCACCTACAATGTAGCATATAGAAAACCAAAACATCAACTCGAACAACAAAAATAAGCAATAAAAGACCAAAAGCACAATAAAAACGAGACTGAAAACGTATAAAACAACCTCCCCACACACAATACCTTGCTTGTCCTCAAGCAAGGCAAAGCCTAACATGATACAGAGATTTCAAAACAAGAAACAAGTTTAATCACGCAACAACAATCATATTCATCATGAGTACTCAAAAAGGGATCATAAGACTATACATCAATCACCACTACGTGTTTCCTCAAAGGTGCAATTTCAATCTGATCAAACTCAATAACATATGCAAATTTGGCTTTTTAATCACTCGTAGGCTAGACTTTGGATTAATAACTATTCAAACCAATTTTAAGAATCAAACCGCATAGAATATTTAGTGATATATAGAACATTGGTCACTAGGTGTGATCTTTGGCATAAACCGAGTATCCTAGTGTGGTTTCCCATACCCATTCCTCGAATTCAAGACTTCTTTTGATTTCTCAAAGGAAGCGGGATAGAGTTCTTATCACCTATTCAAACAGTTCAAGCGATTCAATATCAATTTAAAAAGGCCATTTGAGCCAAATTTCGAAAGAGTGGGTTATATGGCCAAAAGTCACGAGATATGGACTTTTAGAGGTCATCTAAAGTGTTCTCGTGTGGTTTCCCATGCTCATGGTTTCCAGAGGAGCAGAAGCCTCCCAACTCAATCTCACAATTAACAAAATTAACACCGTTAACAATCAAGTCTAGCCATTAAGCAATCTTATACCAAATTCACAATTTACGAGCTATCACATCAATCCATCACAAAATTGAGTGTCCCACGACAACTATAATCAAAATGTAATTCTCATTACCTAATCATCAACTAACAATGTCAATTCATGTCGTCAAGCATAATCAACATGTTTCTCATCAAAATCAATCACTAATTCTATTAAGTTCCAAATTGCAAGTGGACAAACAAGAATACACAACTACACAGTTCTAAAAATACGCCGCATGCTATAGATAAAGTCATACCTACCCCCCTCATGAAAGAAATAAGCAATGTCCTCATTGCTACAATAAAAATAAAAGAGAGGAAGGGACCAACCCGATTCGGGATGACGCGGCAGTGATGGAGTGTGATCAACTAGTATAGAGATGCAAACCTGAAAGAAAAACACCAACAAGCAAAGAAAACAACAACAAAAAGAAATAATCAAAAGGAAACAACCCGGACACACAAAAAGGAAACGAAAGAAAGAAAGAAATCATACTAAGCAGCAGTGAGAAGTCACTGCTGATCCGGCGGCGGCGGAGGGTGATCATATAAAGCCCAGTTTGACCACTGGGCATTGAGCTCGGCCATCTGCCAGTTGTTCTCGAGTATCTGTTGATATTGGAGAGCCGACTGATCCTGAGACAATCGCCACTGGTGAGCTTGCTCAGACATAAGGTCATGAGTAGCGGTCACCCGCTCCTCTATCCGCTCCTGACTCCGAAGCATAGAGGAAGAAGAATCTCCGAACTCCCGATAGAAGGACTGGGCCTCGTGGGCATGCGTCCCAAAGTCCTGGGAGAAACTGGTGCAGTCCTGCTGGAAGGAGGTAAAGTCTGAGCGGAGGGCGCCGAGTTCAGTGCTCAGAGAATAAAACTGTGAAGTTAGGTGATCCATGCCACCGGAAGAATAAGAACCGACGCCGTAATGATACTGGCCCGCACCAGTCGGATAGGAGGAAGGGCCGGAAGCAAAGGCATCTGGCATTGGGGCGTCCTCGTAGGCCTCCTCCTCAGCTGCTCGGTCAGCTGCACCCACATCACCTCCAACATCAGGTAAGTTGGCGGCAATGGCGGCCAACTCGTTGGTGTGGTTATCCACACAGCGCTGGAAGATGGAGGGCACCCACATGTAGTCGTTGGTGAAGATACGAGCCTGTCGGAGCTCAGAGAGGTCAATCCTCGAGACGTAGATGGCGTCTGCCGGATCAACATCATCCGGATCAAAAACCTCAAAATATCGGGCGATGGCAAAGATGATAAGAGGCAGAGTAACATGATAGCGGACTGTGGCTAGCATATTCTTAAACGTTTTAAGAATATAATAGCCGGCGCACACCCGGGAGCCCTGAGCAGCGCTATGGTGAAGAAAAACTTCGGCCTGATTCACCTTGTTGGCTTGCTCTTTGCCGGTGATGCCGTAAGATAGAAATTTTTGCAGAAGCATCATCACGTTGTTCTGGAGGAAACCAGCCGGCATCCCACCAGCTTGCCAATTGTGGAAACCCGTAAGGGAAGTCCACGCGGCATTAAGGTTGAAGTGGGATGGCGGGGCTTGATCCCCCACATTCTTTCCGTGAAAAACCCGTAATCCTGCACAATAAAGTAATAGACAAACGGCGGGGGACTCCCCGCAATCTAAACGTGCAACAGGTAAGGTCAGCAGGAACAGTCAACATAGATAAAAATTCATGCACAAGAACCTTCGAGCATTTAAATGACATGCGAGCATATTTCTTAAGTCCTAATATATCCAAAAAGTGATCAAGCTCCCTAACACATCCTAAGTTAGATAATACATTCCAATCAAAAGTGTGTGGCGGAGTTACCTCGTGACGAGTCCATCGCTCGTAAAATTGCCCCTCCAAGTGGGATTTGAGGGGGAAAGGGCAATTATACTCCCTTTGGAGGTCCTCGGATGTGGGTTGCTCCGATTGGGATGTGCTAGCCGGTTGCTCGCCGGCACGATGCTTCGAGCGCGCCATGCGGAGTATAGAGGATGAAGACGGAGGTCGCCGGAAAGTGACGGTGGTTGGTGGTGCAACTGCAGTGTCGGATAACTTGGTTAGTGTGGCTGGATTTGGGAGGAAGAAGGTGAATTTGTGTAGTTGTGAGTGGAAGAAGGTAGGATAATTATGGATTGGAGTTATTTGGGGATCTAGGGATTTATGGATTTAGGAGGAAGAAATTTGGGGATTTTTTGAGGAATGTAGGTGTTAGGGTAAGGAATTGGGTGGAAGGAAGGTTGAAGATGGTGAAGGGTGTGAAGATTGAGAATGAGATGGAGGGATTTGATGGAGGAATCAAAATTTGGGGGAAAAAAAAAGAGTGCAGGTCGTGAGGAAGAAGATGGAGGAGAAAAATAAATTGGGGGAAAATTGTGGGAGAAGGATAGAAGAAAGAAAAGAAGAAATATGGGACAGCGAGGGGGGGGGGGGGGGTAGCAGTCGCTGGGAGGGTAGCGACTGCTACTGTTTTATCTATTTTCGGTCTCGTTTCTCTCGTAATTTAGTCTATAGTATCACTTGTTGTCGTTCGATATGATGCTTTTGTATTCTATATGTTACATTTTAGGTAAAGATTGACACACGAAGTGGAACAATGTTCGAGAAGAGAAACGAGGGCGAAAAGAAGTGAAAAGATTAAGAAAAGAGTGGAAAAGGCAGAACGCATGCCTAGCTGTCGCTAGCCCTTAGCGACCGCTGGCTTGAGCCACGGAGGAGAGACAGAACGTGGGGCTAGCGGTCGCTAGCCCCTAGCGACCGCTAGCCCCCAGAAAAAGAACAGTAAGGTAGCACTCGCTACCCCCTAGCGAGCACTACCCCTCTGCAGCCTTTCCTCATCCAGCGCTAGGGCCTAGCGCTCGCTAGCCCGACGAAATTTTTCTACATCTATTTAAACCTCTCCCATGATGCAGACGAGATCTTCTTCCTTCATGTTTTTTTTTTGTTCTAGTCTAGGGTTTAGACCACAAGAGAAAACAATGTTAGTCTAGATTTTATTTCTTGTTCGTTCTTCAAATTCGTTGTGGATTCGTTCATGGTTCAAACCCGGAGTACTTTAATGCATTATTTTTCTTTTCAATCAGTGAGTTCTTTTACTGCTTTCTTTCTCGCTTTATGATTTATTTCCTTTCTGCGTGTTATTGTTTAATTTCGCATTTAGCAATATAAACCTTTCAATTATGTTAATCAATCAACTTAAAACATGTTTCGATTCAGTTTCCTTACTTCACTGTTCTTAGATTTTGAATTTAATTACTTTACTAGTTTTCGCCTAGATAGATTAATTAGTTTAAAAATCAAAAACCCCTTCTTTTATTTGCCTTATGTTCTGCAACATAGATAGAGGCCTGCTTAGCCTTCCTTGAGAATACGACTTAGGATCAACTTACTTATCTATAACGAATTCGTACTCTTGCGAATAATTTACTCCAATAAACTATAAGTATATTGGCTGGAAACATTCCTCGTACCCGATACTGAATCCCTTTATAGGACAGTGGGTCTGGTCTAAACAACGCCACGTACTACGGTTTAAAATAAGTTGGAACAAACTTTTGGCGCCGTTGCCGGGGAAGGCTTTAGGCATTTATTTGTGTTGCATTTTATTTTATTTTTTATTTTATTTTATTTTGTTTATTTCTTTGCTCCCGCAAGGTGCGTTTGATCTTCTTTTTGTTTGTGCATGCTAGGTCACCGAAGCTTGAGACAAGAGATGGTACCCTAAGTTGACAACATCAATAGAAGAGAAGCCGTACTTGAGGAGCTATCTAAGGATGTTGTCAACCTCGCCACGTTATTCGAAGAAAAACTAGTGATAATGGCCGAGGAAGATGAAGCCCCTAGAAAAGTCAGAGACTTTGCCAGGCCGACATATGGCATCACTGCATCCGCTATCGTACTCTCTGCTGCGGGGAGAAATTATGAGCTGAAGACAATCACATCAACCTGCTTCCCTCATTCTACGGGTTACCGAGTGAAGATGCACTCCTATTCATCAGGGAGTTCTGCACAGCTGTTCAATCCATTCCACTCCAGACCATCACTGAGGATGAGCTGATTAGGAAATGCTTCCCCTATTCACTCAAGGATATGGCGAAGTCATGGTATCTCTCCCTTCCAGCAAGATCATTACCTAATTGGAAGGCGGTGAGTACCACGTTTCTGCTTAAGTATTATCCGAATCATAAGATGCAGCAAATCCGACTCCAAATCATGCAGTTTGCTCAGGAACTTGAGGAGCCTTTTCACGAAGCCCTTGATAGATTCAGAGAGCTCCAGCAGTAGTGCCCGCACCATCAGATTGTACCGGAACTCCTCTGGCAAATCTTCTACAATGGATTGCAGCACACCTATCAGTTCATGGTGGATACAGTGGCTGGAGGTAACATATCTGAGAAGACTGCCGATGAAGCAATTGAGATTTTTGAGATGCTAGCCACTAATTCGCAGTAGAAAATCTCACGATCCAAGAGAGTGGAAATCCGAGAGATCGGAGTCAGCCCAGAGGATTCAAGAAGCAGATGTCCGATATGATGCGGGAATTGCAAGAGTTGAAGATGAGCAAGGCCTCCGCAGTAACCAAACATGAGCCGGCATCTGAGCCGTACCCGATATGTGGTGATCTCACTCATGACGAGAATCACTGCACTAGAATGGCAGAGATGACTTATGAAGGAGAGGCAGAAGTCTATGCTGCACAAGGCTTCCAGCGGCGCCCGCCATTTGAGCAACACCCACAGCAGACTTCGGGATGGAGAGCCCAGAATAATTCGACGTGGAAGGGGCCAAATCAACGACAAAATTCGAACTTCCCTGCCTGACGACCATCCCCACAGCAATACTACCCACCGCAGCAAGGGTATTATTCTCAACAGCCCTATTACCCACCTCAGGCAGGGTATTATCCACCACCTCCTTATCAGTAGCCGCCGCCGTCATACCAGCAGCCGCCGCCACCTCCGTTCCAGTCGCAGTTCCTGACTGCGCCGCGATCAGCCCCGTCTAAACCTTCTCTAGAGGATAGTCTTGCAGCCTTCATGAAAGAGAGTAAAATGGCTCGGGAGGCGCAAGAGGCCACTATCAAACACCTCAAGAGTCAAGTCGGGCAGATCTCAGGAGCCGTAAATCAGATGCAGCAGCAGCAACAGACCAGAAAGACACCCGGCAAGGGCACTCAGCGCAGCAGATTCAGGCCATTACTGTTCTTCGTAGTGGCAAGCAAGTTGACAACAAGGTGGCTATGCCGGAGGATGAGCCGACTAAAGAGGTGGAAGATGCTGAGAAAGGGAAGGAACCGGAGCAACCTGCTACTCAGTTGCACAAAACGGCGAATCCGTACAAGCCGCCAATCCCTTTCCCGAGCAGGCTTAAAAATGTTAATCTTGAGAAGCAGTTCGCGGATTTCTATAAGATGCTGTCTCAAGTACATGTCAATTTGCCACTTCTGGATGTGATCCGCAACGTACCAACGTACCTGAAATTCTTTAAGGAGCTAGCCTCCAAAAAGACAAGATTTACAGACAATGAGTTGATCATGGTGTCCGAGGTGGCCAGCTCTATCATGCAACAACTTCTTCCTCAGAAATTGCGAGATCCTGGTAGTTTTGTTATCACCATAGCACTTGGTAATGGTAAAACTGTAACAGGCATGCTTGACTTAGGTCACTACAAGAAATTTATAAATAGATAACACCACATAGATAACGGTATTTTTAATATACCGTTATCTATGAGCGTGTTTTTCAAATAGATAACAGTTAGTGTTATCTATATTAGTATAACTTATGTTAATGATAACCGATTTTAATAAATCCTAATCTATATTAGTGTAACTTATGTTATTCTCTCCCTTCTTTCTCCATGCCAAATTAAAACCCTAATAATTCGTCTACTCCCTCTTCTTTTTTGGCGAACTTTTTTTTGAAATCGAATGGCGTCGGCGGAAGACGGCGGAGCCACCATTGGAGGTGTTGTTCTTTTGGGTGGCGCGTTGGTCACCGCCGCTTTTGCATCAGTCTTTGTTCTCGGACAGAAGAGGCGGAGGTCCGATGATGATGGTAGAAAGAAATCGCCACCTAAGATCAACGAGACGAGCCACAAAGTAGATGACCACATCAGGTTTGTGCATTTGTGTGGATTTCCTTTATGATTTTGTGCATTTGCAGCAGAGGAGAAAAGGAAGATGTGGAAAAGGAAACCGATTCCTCCATTATTGTTCCTGCTCACATATCGGAAGTGGTAATTGTCTTCCTCTGCTCTATGGTTATTGTTTCCTCTGGGAAGAAGAAAAAAAGGAAAATTTAAATCCACAAAATTGAGCCGTACATGTGAATTTGGGGATTTTATTGGAGATTTGCAAACAATTTGGATGCTGTAATTTTCTCTATTTACGAGTGAATTTCTTCTTCAGGATGAAATTGATGCCAAGGTTGAGACTGATTCAGAAAAACTAGGTGATGCAGAAGGAGATCCCATGCCTGATGATGGCGTTGTCCCTGTTAAGGAAGAAACTCCTTTCTTTTCTGAGAAAGAAGAAGAAAAAGAAAGCGACGGTGATGGCGAAATCGAAATTGCTGAGTCTGAGATAACTGAGATGGAATCCTCACAAGAGGAAAATGGTGATCAAGAGGATATTGAGGTGACTCGAGAAGAAAATGGTGTTGAGGATTTTGGAGGATTTTGCAATGGTGATGGAGAAATCGATGAGGATGAGTGTGTAGAACCAGAAGGAATAGAAAGAGGTGAGAGGGATTGAGGCAAAAGCAGAGGAAAGCTGAAGCCCGAGCTAAGAAAGTAAGCGAACTTTTCTATCGCAGCTTCTTTATAATTAATTTAGATAGTTGTGCACTAAAATGGTTGCATTATGCAGGAAGCAGAAGTTAAGGAAGAATCAAATGCTACTGCTGTATTAAAATCTGGAAAAAGGCAAGTAAAGCCAGTAGATCCGGACCCACATGGAGAGAAGTTACTGCAGGTACTTGTTACATCTACATTGGTTTATCTGGTTTTATGATTGTATTCCAATCCCCTTTATCGGGGATTCTCTATTCCAATGTTATATTATTGTGTAGCCGTTTCTCTACCTTCGGTATGACCATACGTGCAAGGAGATATTCAAAGGATGGAATTGCATTGCAGCTAATAAATCGAACGCCATCGAGATTCTCAGGTGGCGGTGGAAACCCCATGGCTGTTATCTGCCGCCATTTGATCCGCTGCAATTCCTCGAGCAATTTCGTGACACCAACATTGGTGAGTGCACCTCTGAACTAATCGATTACTAGCGCCCCAGTGTTAAATGTATTGGCAGTGTTAACTATGTTGTCACTTCAAACTTTTCAACTCCATAGTGAAATGAACAATACCTAATTATATGCTAGTGTTAATATTAGTGTGCAGCTTGTAGACCTCATGGATCTTCAACAGTGCAGGATTTGTTGGGGACTCCTTGAATAGGAATATGTTTGTTTCTCTTTTTTGTGCTTTGAGAAAAGTTTCTGCTGGGGTGAAAAATTGGCGTCCTGCAGGAGCTGATCGCGGTTTTACTTTCCTGAAGTACAACCTAACTATCGCATATCATCGAACAAATCTTCTGGCTCGTTATGGTAGGTAAGCAGTAAGCTAACTACGATTCCTCTGATTATGTAGTTATGTTCTGTTGCTTGGCTTTCCTTATCTTCCAGGAGAAAACACAGCCATACACGCACACACAGAGAGGCATTGTATTGATGGCTGTGCTTGATAAGACATGATGTGTTTTGAACCTATCTATGTTGATAAAGATAAATAGGTGCCTAAAGTTTGTATCTTGATATTCTGTTACACGGTCACTACTCATCTATAGCTATAACATTCGTCTCGATCAATTCTTCCCGTAGACTTGTATTAATCTCGAACTTGTGCCTGGCATTTAACTTGTGAACTATGACTGGTAGTTTCACTATTTTGTATGTCTGTACAATTTTGACATTGTAGTTCTCTGTTTATGTTCTTTCTAGGTGGTCTGGTGGTACCAGTGGTATACTAGAGTCACTTGGTTATAAGGATGGGTATAGAATTGATGTTGATATACCAAAAGGGACTTGGGCTGAGGCTCCAGAGTTTCATGACATACTCATTTTGAACACAGGACACTAGTAAGTCAGGTTTCATTGTGGTTTTGTTGAGTAGACTAATCCATTCTTAATGTTGCACTAAGGTTTTGTTCTTAAAACTGGGGCATACTACTGATATTGCTCAAGAATATTTCTCTATTGAGCTGAGGCCCTTGCCTAGTTTCTGAAGTAATGATTATAACCAATATATGCATAGTTATTTGAAAGTTCAATTGGGTCTTCAGATTTCACACTAATTGCATTGCTCATTACCTGTGCTATCTTTGATGTTGTTGGAGAAAGAGAATCATTTTACACCATATTTCCCATATTGCTAAAATAAGTGCATTATGGTAGCTTTTTTTCCGTTTCTTACTGTTAGATATCGATAGCACATTATGTCCTTTGTTGAGTGACTGACTGGTATGCATTTATCATTTAACTAGAAGTACAATTTTATGTTATGTTTTATGCCTTGCATGCTCAGTAGAACTGATTTAAATGACTTTGTATCTGTAAAGTTTGGACAAGTTAGTGTTGGTGACAATACAGATCATTGCTCTCCAATTCAAGTCAAATTTCCACTTGATCAGGTGCATTCTTGATCTCCCTCAGCTGCATGACTTTAATTGCCAATAACACTATATAATTTTGACTTGTTATTTCACCCCTTTACAATGGTTTATGATTGATTCTCCTTTCCTTTTTTATTTGATTTTTGACTTGAATTTTTGAACCGGAAGAAAGTAGTAAATATCTCATGTGGATAGAGGCATACAACTGCTGTGACGGATAGACAAAATGTATTCTCATGGGGGAGGGGTACCAACGGCCAACTCAGGCATGGAGATACTGTTGACAGGTAACACTTCACTACTTCTCCTTTCCTAGGTTTAAAAGTGCCCATCATTCTATAATTACACATGTATTTAATTTGTAAATCCGGCCTAAAAGTATGTGTTTAGAGTGCTCATAAATCAAAACTTGAAATATTTATGATATAATTTCTTGAATGATGCTTTAGAAATGTTCCGAAGATCATAGAAGCATTAAGTATGGATGGATCGAGTGGATCATATAGAAGCCTCAAAAGTTGACATCTCATCAGGTTCTACATCGTATCTATGTCCATAGTTTTCCTTGTTACCCAGTAAGTTTTCCTGACACAACCGTGGCTTTTGCTTGATGTTGCCAAATTATAATTTATATGCTGGCTGAATGATAATAGGTGTGGTTGATTTGAAACTGAAATTGGGCTAATTTTTCATGGGATATTTGATTTGGAGGGTTGAAAAAGATTAGATTTTGAAGTTTGTTTCTCAAAATTGCAATGTTCGTCATTCGAGCATGAGTAAAACTGATAAGATGATTGTAGACTCATATAATAGTTGTGTGTGATGAATTTTCATGTCCTCACTGACAGGCTGACCCAGAACACTTCCCAGTAGGTCACCCATCATAGTATTGCTCCAAGTCAAGCACGCTTAATCTTGGAGTTTCTACTAAGGGGTCACCTGAAAAGATGATGCACCATGTTGGTATGAGTAGTACTAATCATTTCATTTAACCTCTCGTCAACAATGGTAGTGCAGGCCCTTTTCGACTGAGGCAGGCCGCACTCCCATAAGTTCTCTCGGGTACGATACACGGAGGACCCCCCTTCGGGAGGTGCTGGAGTCCACTTCCCAACAACGTGTTTTCACTTTGATGCTCTCATATTTTGTCTATTTGTGTGTGGAGTAGTTGTTTCTAAAATTTTAATCTTGGTGTTTACTGATTATTATTTAATTGCATTCATATTACTTTTCAGGTACAATGTGATGAAGAACTTTTTTTATGAGTTTCATGGATGATATTAGTGTTGGAAGATATTTTGGCATATATTTAGGTGCAATGTGAAGAAAAACTATGACTTATAAAACGAGTATTCTTTTGTTTCAAGCACATTTGATATATTTGGCTTGTACATACTTTTGTTGAATATTTGCATGGCAGTAAATATTTTAAGCAGGTTTAATATGATATTATTTGGTGTCTTTCGTTATATTATTAATTGATAATTTTTAAATATAAATTGGATGACAAAAGAAATTTGAATATTTAAGATAACGATACAAAATCGTTATCTAAGTGACCAAAAGTGTAATCTAAAGAAACAATACATAATATATTTTACAAGCATTTTATAACGGCAAACAACTGTTATCTATATGATTAAGAAGCGCTTTCTAAACTAACAATACAAAGCGTACAAAATACATTACATAACGCCTACAACCGATATATATACCTTTAAATAGACTACGCTAACAAATAGTTATGTACGTGGAACAAAAATGTAATCTAAGTGTACAATAGATTACATAAAAGTATGAATGGATAGCGGTTTGTACTGTTATGTAAAGTGTATATAGATAACGGGTATATTGCGTTATGTTTACATTCTAAACCGTTATATATTTAAAGAATAGATAACGGTGCCGAGCGTTATCTATGAGCGTATGCACATAGATTACAGCAGTATATATAACACATTTTTGCCCGTATAGATAACGGTATTTCGCCGTTATCTATGAGCGAATTTCTTGTAGTGGGTGCAGGAATTAATCTTATGCCTTATTCAATTTTTAAGGAATTAGAATTAGGGGAATTGAAACCTACTACAGTTAGCTGATCGTTCTGTTAGATATCCTAGAGGTATTATAGAGAACATCCTAGTGAGTGTTGGTGGTCTAATAGTGCCTATGGATTTTTTTGTTTTAGAAATAGGTGATGTGCATGAAAACGGACGTGATCATACTTTATTGCTTAGTAGACCATTCATGGCAACCACTAATACTTTGATTGACGTAAAAAATTGTAATATCCAAATGTCTGTGTTAGGAGAGAAAGTTTCGTTTTCTGTGCATAAACACAAAGCTATGCCTTCTGTTAATTCTATTGAAGACTATTCTTTTATCGATTCAGTTGATGCTCTTGCCGAGATTTCTTTTGTGCAGGATTACAGTTTGGAGGAGATCTTTGAAGGATCGGCTGACATGGAGGAAAGGCTCCGTTTGGAGGCCCAGTTCGAAAAACCACCGCCGATGCCGTTAGCAAATCCACCAGCACCGGAGAAATTGGAGTTGAAGGAACTTCCTGCGAATCTGAAGTACGTATTTTTTGAGGAGAACGAGCAGAAGCCAGTAATTATCTCAGCTGATTTGACCAAACCCCAGCAGGCTCGGTTAATAACTGTGTTGAAAAAGCACAAGTTAGCCTTCGGTTGGAGTCTGGCAGACATCCGATGTATCAGCCCAGCAATGCGCATGCACAAGATACAGCTCACCGACGATTCTCTTCCAAAGAGGGATGGACAGCGACGACCCAAACCGGTACTTATGGAGGTCGTGAAGAAGGAGATCTTCAAGCTTCTAGCCGAAGGGATCATCAATCCGATCGCTAATAGTGAATTGGTGAGTCCAGTCCACGTTGTATCGAAGAAGGGCGTGATCACGGTGACTATAAACGAGAAGAATGAGCTTGTCCCTACCAGACCTGTTACCGGATGGAGGATGTGTATTGACTACCGCAAGCTCAATGCGGCTACAAAAAAGGATCACTTTTCTTTACCCTTTATTGATCAAATGTTAGATAAGCTTGCTGGTAATGATTATTTTTGCTTTTTGGATGGTTTGTCAGGTTATTATCAGATTGCGATTGACCCGGAGGACCAAGCAAAGACGGCCTTCACCAGCCCTTTCGGGACTTATGTCTTTCGGAGAATGCCATTTGGACTGTGCAATGCACCAGGTACGTTTCAGCGATGCATGATGTCTATTTTCTCTGATATGATTAGTGACTTTGTAGAAGTCTTTATGGATGATTTTTCTATTTTTGGCTCTTCGTTTGATGATTGTCTTTCTAAAATTGATCGTGTCCTAAATCGTTGTTTTGAAACCTGTTTGACTTTGAGTTGGGAAAAGAGTCACTTCATGGTACGTAGTGGAATTATCTTGGGACATGTCGTGTCTAGTAAGGGAATTGAAGTCGATAAGGCTAAAGTTGAGGTAATTGAAAAATTACCTCCACCGACTGATGTTAAGGGAATTAGAAGTTTCTTAGGGCATGCTGGTTTTTATCGTAGATTTATTAAAGACTTTTCTAAAATTTGCCAACCTTTGTGTCGTTTACTTGTTCAGGACACCCCCTTTAATTTTGACACTGACTGTCTCTCTGCCTTTATTACTTTGAAAGAAAAATTATACCGTGCTCCTATTATTGTTGGCCCTGATTGGTCTGTCCCCTTTGAAATTATGTGTGATGCGTCAAACTCTGCTATAGGTGTTGTTTTAGGTCAACAGAGTTGATAAAATGTTGCGTGTTATCTATTATGCTAGTTCTACCTTATCCCCTGCCCAAATAAATTATACTACTACTGAAAAAGAGATGTTAGCTTTAGTATTTTCTCTCGATAAGTTTTGTGCTTATATTATAGGGTCTAGAGTTATCATACATAGTGATCATGCTGCTTTACGATATCTGTTGACTAAGCCTCAGGCGAAGCCTAGGCTGATTCGGTGGGTCTTGTTATTGCAAGAGTTTGATGTAGAAATTCGTGATAGAAAAGGGAGTGAAAACACCGTTGCCGATCACCTCTCTCGCTTAGAGCATGTACCTTCTTCCCTGTCTTATGATCTAGTTGACGAGTCTTTTCCGTATGAGCATGGTTACAGTGTTAATCATGTGTCTTGGTTTGCTGACATAGTTAATTATTTAGCTTGTGGTGAATTAACTTCTGACCTCACTTCCCAAGAAAGGAAGCGTTTTCTCCATGTGTGCAGGCAATACTTTTGGGAGGACCCTTTCCTTTACAAGCTCGGAAAAGACGAAGTGATTAGGCGATGTGTAGCGGAGGAGGAGCAACCGAAAGTGCTAGAGATGTGCCATGAGGCTCATTGTGGCGGCCACTTTGGAGGCCAAAAGATGGCACACAAGGTTCTTTAATTAGGTTTATTTTGGCCGACTTTATTTAAGGATGCACATGCTTATTATCTCTCGTGTGATAGATGCCAAAGAGTCGGCACTATAGGTCGTAGAAATGAAATGCCTTTAAATAATATGCTTGTTGTTGAAATATTTGATGTGTGGGGAATTGACTTTATGGGTCCTTTCCCTATGTCTCATGGGTATGAATATATTTTGTTTGCCGTTGACTACGTTTCCAAGTGGGTTGAGGCTATCCCCACTAGAACGTGTGACTCTCACATTGTTCTTAAGTTTGTGCAGGAAAATATTTTGTGCAAGTTTGACTTCCCACGAGCTATAATTAGCGATGGTGGCAAGCATTTTTGCAACAGACTTTTCGAGAGGCTAATGAAGAAAAATGGGATAACGCACAAGATTGCGACCCCATACCATCCACAGACATCGGGCCAAGCCGAGACGAGTAATAAGCAGGTCAAGAATATCTTGGAGAAGACAGTTCAGCCATCTAAGAAAGATTGGTCGATAAAGCTGAACGATGCTCTTTGGGCATACCGCACGGCATACAAAAGCGTGTTGGGGATGAGCCCATATCGTCTCGTGTACGGAAAAGCATGCCACCTACCAGTTGAAGTGGAGAACAAAGCCTATTGGGCGATCAAGGCCTCCAACCTCGATTTGCAAAAAGCAGTGGAGCACCGTTCTCTACAGATGTCGGAATTAGACGAGTTGCGGAACGAGGCGTATAACAACGCCCGAATTTACAAGGACAAGGTGAAGGCAATCCACGACCGTAGGATTCTCCACAAAGATTTGAAACCTGGTATGAGGGTGCTACTGTTTAACTCCCGGTTGAAGCTGTTTTCCGGAAAATTGAAGTCCAGATGGAGCGGCTCATTCATAGTGAAGGATGTTAAGCCGTACGGGGCAATAGAGCTTACCAAAGAAGGAGACGATGACTCATTCGTGGTGAATGGGCATCGCGTTAAGCCGTACATTGAGGGATGGCCTACTAACTTCACGATGGAGTCCACACCAATTGAAGATCCACCCTCCAATTGATCATATACTTCCGTCGAGCTAATGACGTTAAACAAGCGGTCTTTTATTTCTGTTGATTTTGTTTTTGTGTTTTATTTATTTTCGTTTCTTTATTTCGTAGTTGGTTAGGAGAAGAACTCAATGGGTTAATTATATGTTGTAGGAAAAACTTGGAAGTATACACGAAATCAGTGGAAAAATGGGAAAAAAGGTTAAACAATCACGAGAGTTGGGCCAGCGTTCGCTAGCCCCCAGCGAGCGTTAGCCCAGCGTTCTGAACCATCCAGCTTAAGGGGCTAGCGCACACTGGGGGTGTACCAAAACAGAACGCAGGGGTAGCGAGCGCTACCCCCCCCCCCCCGCGCTCGCTACCCGTTGTCCCTGCCTATCAATCCAGCGCGTTTGGGTAGCGCTCGCTACCCCCCCCCCCCCCAACGAGCGCTACCCCCACTCTCTGCACCTTCAAGATTCGCGCTTGGGTAGCGGTCGCTACCCCCTAGCGACCGCTACCCCCACTCTCTGCCCTTATGTACGCAAATTCATCTTTTCTTCCCCAACTGTTCATTCTATCTTCTTCTTTCTTCTCTATCTCTCTCTCTCGCGATCTTCCACAAAAAAATCCCAACAAATTTCTCTTCTTCCTCCCAAATCCTTCCATCTTCTCCTCAATCTTCACATCCTTCACCATCTTCAACCTTCCTTCCACCCAAGTCACCACCCAAACTCTTACACTCCTCAAAATCCCCAAATTCTTCTTCATAAATCCCTAAATCCCCAAATTTCCCAAACCCTTAATCCTCCTTCCTTCTCCCAAAAATTAACCTTCTTCCTCCCAAATCCGACCACATCCCCGTGATTCCCCTACGCCACAGTTGCACCACCGACCTCAGTCACCTTCCGACAATTTTCCGGCGACTCTCCGGCGACTTTCCGACGACGTCCATTGTCACCTTCTCTACTCTAAATGGCGCGCTCCAAGAATCGTGCCGGCGAGCAAACCGCAAGCACGTCACAACCGGAGGAGCCCACTACCGAGGAGCTCCAACATGCATACAATTTCCCCTTCCCTCTTCACTCACACTTGGAGGGGCAATTTTACGAACGGTGGACTCGGCATGAGGTAACTCCACCTCATACACTTGATTGAAATTTACTAGCTAGTTTAGGATGTGTTAGGGAACTTGAGCAATATCTAGATGTTCTAGGACTTCAAAAATATGCTCATATGTCATTTAAATGTTCTAAATTACTTACGCATGAATTCTTATCAACATTGACTGTGCCTGCGGATCTTACCTACTGCACGTTTAGAATGCGGGGAGTACCCCGTCGTGTTTCTATCACTCTTCTGTGCAGGATTATGGGATTCCACGACAAGAATGTGGGGGATCAAGCCCCACCTTCCCACTTTAATCCAAATGCCGCGTGGAATTCCCTAACAAGTTTTCACAACTGGCAAGCCGGTGGGATGCCGGCTGGTTTCATTCAGAGCAATGTCCTAATGATTCTTCATAAGTTTCTGTCTTATGGAATCACCGGCAAGGAGCAAGCTAACAAGGTCAATCAGTCCGAAGTCTATCTTCTCCAGAGCGCCGTTCGAGGCTCCCGGGTGTGTTTTGGATACTATATTTTTAACACGTTTAAGAATATGTTGGCCACAGTCCAGTATCATGCCACACTGCCCCTCGTGATCTGTGTCATTGCTCGGCACTTCGAGGTCTTTGATTCGGAGAACCTTGATCCAGCCGACACTATCTATGTGTCGCGGATTGATCACTCTGAGCTTCGCCAGGCTCGCATCTGCACCATGGACTACACGTAGGTACCATCCACCTCCCGATGCTGTGTGGTTAACCACACTAATGAGTTGGCCACCATAGCCGCCAACTTACCTGATGTCGGCGGTGACGAGGGAGCAGCTGACCGAGCAGCCGAGGAGGACGCCTATGAGGATGCCCCTATGCAGGACGCCTTTGCTCCCGGGCCCTCCTCATATTCGACGGGCGCCGGCCAATATCACTATGGCGCCGACTCTACTTCTACCGGTGGTGTGGACCACCTCACGTCGCAGTTTCAGTCTCTGAGCACTAAACTCGGCGCCCTTCGGTCCGACTTCACCTCCTTCAGGCAGAACTTCACCAGCTTCTCCCAGGACTTTGGGGCCCATGCTCACGAGGCCCAGTCCTTCTACCAGGAGTTTGGAGACTTCAGTTCCTCCATGCTTCGGAGCCAGGAGCGGATTGAGGAGATGGTGACCGCTACCCACGACATGATGACTGAACAAGCTCATCAGTGGAGATTGTCTCAGGAGCAGTCGGCTCTTTAGTATCAACAGATACTCGAGAACAACTGATAGATGGCCGAGCTCAATGCCTAGTGGTCAAACTGGGCTTTGTACGATCACCCACCGCCGCCGCCGGATCAGCAGTGACTTCTCACTGCTGTTTAGTATGTTTTCCTTTCTTTTTTTTTTCGTGTGTGTCCGGGTTGTTTTCATTTAGTTATTTCCTTTTTGTTGCTGTCTTTGTTTCTTTGGGTGTTTCTTTTGCAGGTCTAACAATTTATAATTTCGTGAGCTCTCACCGCCGCCGCATTGCCCTGTATCGGGTATTATCTTTCTCTCTCTCTCGTCTTTATGTTGTAATGAGGACATTGCTATCTTTATTTCGAGGGGGGGTGTGTATGCTTAATATTGTAGCATGCGGCATATTATTAGAACTGTGTAGTTATGCATACATGTTTGTCCAATTGCTTTCGGAACTTGATATGATTAGTGCTTGATTTTGACAAGAACTTGTTAATTATGTTTGATGACATGACTTGTCGTTGTGAGTCATCGATTGGGTATGAGTATTGTATTTTGATCATAATTCTTGTGGGTCACTCTTTGTGTGATGATTTTATGTGATAGCTCGTAGCATTGTGAATTTGGCTAAAATTGCTTGGTGGCTAGACTTGATTATTAATTATTATGCTTGTAAGATTGAGTTGGGAGGCTTCTGCTCCTCTGGAAACCATGAGCATGGGAAACCACACGAGAACACTTTAGATGACCTCTAAATGTTTTTATCTCGTGACTTTTGGCCATATAACACACTCTTTCGATATCTGGCTCGAATGACCTTAATAATTATAATTGAGTCGCTTGAACTATTTGAATAGGTGATAAGAACTCTACCCCTCTTCTTCTATGAAATCGAAGAAAATTTTGAAATTATGGATTCGAGGAATGGGTATGGGAAACCACACTAGGATACTCGGATTATCCGAAGATCACACCTAGTGACTAATGTTCTATATATATCAATGAAAATTCTATGCAGTTTGGCGCTTAATTTATTGTGATTAAAATGATAAAACTCCTAAGTCTAGCTGGTGAGTTATTGAAAAGCCAAATTTACATGTGTTATTGAGTTTGATCTGATTGAATTGCACCTTCGAGGGAAACACATAGTGTTGATTGATCTATAATCTCATGATCCCTTTTTGATTGCTCGTAATGAATATGATTGTCATTGCGTGATTATACTTGTCGCTTGTTTTGAAATCTCCGTATTATGTCGAGTTTAGACTTGCTTGAGGACAAGCAAGGTATTGTGTGTGGGGAGGTTATTTTATCTATTTTCGGTCTCGTTTCTCTCGTAATTTAGTCTATAGTATCACTTGTTGTCGTTCGATATGATGCTTTTATATTCTATATGTTACATTTTAGGTAAAGATTGACACACGAAGTGGAACAATGTTCGAGAAGAGAAACGAGGGCGAAAAGAAGTGAAAAGATGAAGTAAAGAGTGGAAAAGGAAGAACGCATGCCCAGCGGGTCGCTAGCGCCTAGCGACCGTTGGCTTGAGCCACGGAGGAGAGACAGATCGTGGGGCTAGCGGTCGCTAGCCCCCAGAAAAAGAACAAGACAGATCGTGGGGCTAGCGGTCGCTAGGGGGTAGCGAGCGCTACCCCTCTACAGCCTTTCCTCATCTAGTGCTAGGGCCTAGCGAGCGCTAGCCCCTAGCGCTCGCTAGCCCGACGGAATTTTTCTACATCTATTTAAACCTCTCCCGCGATGCAGATGGGATCTTCTTCCTTCACGTTTTTTTTTTGTTCTAGTCTAGGGTTTAGACCACAAGAGAAAACACTGTTAGTCTAGATTTTATTTCTTGTTCGTTCTTTAAATTCATTGAGGATTCATTCATGGTTCAAACCCGAAGTACTTTAATGCATTATTTTTCTTTTCAATCAGTGAGTTCTTTTACTACTTTCTTTCTCGCTTTATGATTTATTTCCTTTCTGCGTGTTATTGTTTAGTTTCCCATTTAGCAATATAAACCTTTCAATTATGTTAATCAATCAACTCAAAATATGTTTCGATTCAGTTTCCTTACTTCACTGTTCTTAGATTTTGAATTTAATTACTTTACTAGTTTTCGCCTACATAGATTAATTAGTTTAAAAATCAAAAACCCCTTCTTTTATTTGCCTTATGTTCTGCAACATAGATAGAGCCCTGCTTAGCCTTCCTTGAGAATACGACTTAGGATCAACTTACTTATCTATAACGAATTCGTACTCTTGCGTACAATTTATTATAATAAACTGTAAGTATATTAGCTGAAAACATTCATCGTGCCCGATACTGAATCCCTTTATAGGACAGTGGGTCTGGTCTAAACAACGCCACGTACTACGGTTTAAAATAAGTTGGAACAGCTACCTGAGCGTGTTCTATGGAAGAACATAGAGGAGGGGTAGCGCTCGCTGGGGGGTAGCGAGCGCTACCCTTACGTTCTGTATGAGAAACAGAAGTTGGGTGTGGCGAGCGCTAGGAGGTAAGCGCTCGCTACCCCAACGTCCTTTGTTTGGGCAGATATTGGGGCTAGCGCTCGCTGGGGGGGTAGCGAGCGCTGGCCCCTTACGTTGGATATGACAGAACGCTGGGCTAGCGTGAGCCCTGGCCCAACTCTCGTATATGTCTTCTTTTTGCCCGTTTTTCCACTCGTCTCCTGCATTCTCTCCGATTTATCCTGCAACATAGAATTAATATAAGTTCCTTATCCTAACTAAGTACGAAACAAAGAAACTAAAACAAAAATTAAAACAAAAAAAAAAACAAAAGCAACGGAAATAAAAGAACGCTTGTTTAACGTCATTAGCTCGACGGGAATGAATGCTTAATTGGAGGGTGGATCTTCGAACGATCTGGACTCCACCATGAAGTTAGTGGGCCATCCCTCAATGTAAGACTTTACGTGATGCCCATTCACAACAAATGAGTCATCGTCTCCTTCTTTAGTAAGCTCTATCGCCCCATACGGCTTCACGTCTTTCACAACAAACGGGCCGCTTCATCTAGACTTCAATATTCTGGGAAACAGCTTCAACCGGGAATTAAAGAGTAGCATCTTCATACCAGGCTTCAAATCTTTATGCAGAATCCTCCGGTCATGAATCGCCTTCACCTTGTTCTTGTAAATTCGAGCACATACGCTTCGTTCCTCAGCTCGTCTAACTCCGACATTTCAAGCGAACGGTGCTCTACCGCCTTATGCAAATCAAGATTAGAGGCCTTGATCGCCCAATAGGTCTTGTGCTCAACTTCTACTGGAAGATGGCATGCCTTCCCGTACACGAGGCGATACAGACTCATCCCTAAGACATTCTTGTACGCCGTGCGATACGCCCATAGAGCATCGTTCAATTTGAGGGCCCAATCCTTCCTCGATGGTTGGACCGTCTTCTCCAATATAGTCTTGATTTGCTTGTTGCTCGTCTCGACTTGGCCTGATGTCTGTGGATGGTAGGGAGTCGCAATCTTATGGGTGATCCCATTCTTCTTCATAAGCCTCTCGAATAACCTATTACAAAAGTGCTTTCTATCGTCGCTAATAATAGCACGGGGAAAGCCAAACTTGCATAGAATATTTTCTTGCACGAACTTGAGTACAATGTGAGAATCACACGTCCTCGTGGGGATAGCCTCAACCCACTTAGACACGTAATCAACGGCAAGTAAAATATATTCGTATCCATGAGACATCGGAAAAGGACCCATAAAATCTATACCCCACACATCAAAAATCTCAACAACAAGCATATTATTAAGAGGCATCTCATTCCTACGATCTATAGTACCGACTCGCTGGCATCTATCATAAGAGAGATAATAAGCATGTGCATCCTTAAACAAAGTAAGCCAAAATAAACTTGATTGAAGAACCTTGTGTGCCGTCTTTTGGCCTCCGAAATGGCTGCCACAATGAGCCTCGTGACACATCTCCAACACTTTCGGTTGCTCCTCTTCTGCAACACATCTCCTAATTACCTCATCTTTCCCGAGCTTGAAGAGAAAAGGGTCTTTCCAAAAGTACTGTCTGCACACATGAAGGAAACGCTTCCTTTCTTGGGAAGTGAGGTCAGGCCTTAACTCGCCACAAACAAAATAATTAACTATGTGTAATGGACCCAATGAGAATTTGTAGATAATTGTAATAATCACTGTATAATGAGAAGAAGATTGGAAGTAGAAAAGAGTTTGAGAGGAGAAGA
>JAPKLX010000075.1:198445-249314 GCA_026898415.1 Leonotis leonurus
TTGAATCTTCAACACTTGTATTCCCAAATTCCTTATAGTCCATAACACTATGTCAGCAAACCAAGACACATGAATAACACTATAAGCATGCTCATAAGGAAAAGACTCGGTAACAAAATCATGAGATGAAGGAGGGGGAACATGCTCTAAGCGAGAGAGATGATCGGCAACGGCGTTCTCACTCCCTTTTCTATCACGCTCAACATCAAATTCTTGCAACAATAAAACCCAACGAATCAACCTAGGCTTCGCCTGAGGCTTAGTCAACAAATAACGTAATGTAGCATGATGACTATGAATTATAACTCTAGATCCTATAATATAAGCACGAAACTTATCAAGAGCATAGCAAACATCTCTTTTTCAGTAGTAGTATAATTAATCTGAGCAGGATTCAAAGTAGAGCTAGCATTATAGATCATATGCAACATCTTGTCAACACGTTGACCCAAAACAGCACCTATAACAGAGTTAGATGCATCACACATGATTTCGAAAGGAACAGACCAATCGGGACCAACAATAATAGGTGCACTACATAATTTCTCTTTCAATGTAGTAAATGCAGAAAGACAGTCAGCATCAAAATTAAAGGGAGTATCCTGAGCAAGTAAACGACAAAGAGGTTGGAAAATCTTAGAGAAGTCCTTAATGAATCTACGATAAAAATCAGCATGACCTCAAAAACTTCTAATTCCCTTAACATCAGTCGGTGGAGGTAATTTTTCAATCACCTCTACTTTAGCCTTATCAACCTCAATACCCTTACTCGACACAACATGCCCTAGAACAATACCACTACGTACCATAAAATGACTCTTCTTCCAACTCAAGGTAAGACAAGTATCAACACAATGATCAAGCACACGATCAATTTTAGCAAGAAAATCAACAAATGAAGAGCCAAAAATAGAAAAATCAACCATAAAGACCTCTAGAAAGTCACTAATCATGTCAGAGAAAATAAATATCATACACCGCTGGAACGTACCTGGCGCATTGCAAAGTCCAAACGGCATCATCCGAAAATCATACGTCCTGAAAGGGCTGGTGAAAGCAGTCTTTGCTTGATCCTCCGGGTCGATCGCGATCTGATAGTAAACTGACAGTCCATCAAGAAAACAGAAATAGTCATTACCAGCAAGTTTATCTAACATTTGATCAATGAAAGGTAAAGGAAAATGATCTTTTTTTGTAGCCGCATTGAGCTTCCGGTAATCGATACACATCCTCCATCCGGTGATAGGTCGGGTAGGGACAAGCTCCTTCTTCTCATTCATCATCACCGTGATCCCACCTTTCTTAGGAACGACGTGGACTGGACTCACCCATTCACTATTAGTGATCAGATAGATGATCCCTTCGGCTAGAAGCTTGAAGATCTCTTTCTTCACGACCTCCATAAGAATTGGGTTCAGTCGTCTCTGTCCATCCCTCTTCGAGAGTGCATCATCGGTGAGTTGGATCTTGTGCATCCGAAGGCGAGCTTGTGCTTTTTCAGCACAACTACCAATTGAGTCTGCTGGCTATTAGTAAGATGAGCTGAGATAATCACCGTTTTCTGCTCGTTCTCCTCAAGAAACACGTATTTCAGATTCGCTGGGAGCTTCTTCAACTCCAATTTCTCAGGTGCTGTTGGATTAGTCAGCTACATCGGAGATGGCTTCGCGAACTGGGCCTCCAATCGGAGTCTCTCCTCCATGTCGGTCGATCCCTCGAAGACCTCCTCCAAACTGTAATCCTGCACAAAAGATAACTCGGCTAAAGCATCAATCTAATCAATGAAATAACAATCCTCGATAGAACTCACATAAGGCATAACTTTGTGCTGATGCACGGAAAAGTATGATCACGTTCGTTTTCATGCACATCTCTTATCTCTAACACAACAAAATCCATAGGCACAATCAAACCACCAACACTCACAAGAATATTCTCAATAATACCTTTAGGATATCTAACAGAACAATCTGCTAACTGTAAACTCATGCGTATAGGTTTTAATTCACCTAACTCTAATTTCTTAAAAATTGAGTAAGGCATAAGATTAATACATGCTCCTAAATCAAGCATGCATGTTACAATTTTACCGTTCCCAAGAGCTATAGTGATAACGAAACTACCTGGATCTCGCAGTTTCTGAGGAAGAGGTTGCTGCTTGATATGACTGGCTACCTCGGACACCATGACAGACTCGTCATCTGTAAATCTCCTCTTCTTGGAGGTTAGCTCCTTGAAGAACTTCAGGTATGCCGGTACGTTGCGAATCACGTCCAGAAGCGGCAGATTGACATGAACTTGAGACAACATCTTATAGAATTCTGCGAACTGCTTCTCAAGCTTCTCGTTTTTCAGCCTGCTTGGAATGGGAATAGGCGGCTTGTATGGATTCGCCGTTTTGTGCAACTGAATGGCTGTCTGCTCCGGCTCCTTCTCTTTCTCGGCATCCTCCACTTCTTTAGTTGGCTCATCATCCGGCATAGCCACCTTGTTGTCTACTTGCTTGCCACTTCGAAGAACAGTAATGGCCTGTATCTGCTACGCTGAGTGCCCCTGCCCAGGTATCTTTCCAGTCTGCTGTTGTTGCATCTGATTGACAGCTCCTGAGATCTGCCCGACTTGACTCTCGAGGTGTTTGATAGTAGCCTCTTGAGCCTCTCGAGCCAGTTTGCTCTCCTGCATGAAAGCTGCAAGACTGTCCTCAAGAGATGATTTAAGTTGAGCCGGTCGAGGTACAGATAGGAATTGTGGCTGGAACTGAGGTCCTGGCGGCTGAAACTGAGGCAGCGGCGGCTGGGGTAGCTGCTGATAATGAGGTCACGGCTGCTGATATGGTTGAGGAGGTGGATAGTACCCTGACTGAGGTGGGTAATAAGGCTGATGTTGTGGATAATACCCATGCTGAGGTGGGTAATACTACTGCGGAGGTGCTCAGCGGGCAGGGAAATTCGAGTTTTGCCCTTGGTTCGGCCCCTTCCACGTAGAGCTATTTTGAGCTCTCCATCCCGAAGTCTGCTGGACTGGATGTTACTCGAATGGCGGGCATGGCGGGAAGCCTTGTGCAGCATAGACTTCCGCCTCTCCTTCATAAGTCATCTTCGCCATCCTGGTGCACTGATCCTCATTATGAGTGAGTTCACCGCAAATCGGGCACGACTCGGGTGTGGGCTCGTGCTTCGCCACTGCTGGAGGCTTACTCATCTTCAACTCTTGGAGCTCTCACATCATATCGGCCATCTGCTTCTTGAGGTCTGGGCTCACTCCAATCTCTCGGACTTCCACTCTCTTAGTCCGTGAGGTTTTCTGCTGCGAATTAGTGGCTAGAGTCTCGAAAATCTCTATCGCCACCTCAGCCATCTTCTCAGATATATTTTCCATAGCTATTGTATCCACCATGAATTGATAAGTGTGCTGCAACCCATTGTAGAAAATCTGCCAAAGGAGTTCTGGCACAATTTGATGGTGCGTGCACTGCTGCTGGAGCTCTCTGGACCTGTCTAGAGCCTCATGGAAAGGCTCGTCAGGCTCTTGAGCAAACTGCATGATCTGAAGTCGGATCTGCTGCTTCTTATGGTTCAGATAGTACTTGAGCAAGAATGTAGTACTCACCGCCTTCCAGTTGGGTAACGATCTTACTGGAAGCGAGATATATCACGACTTCACCCTAACCTTGAGTGAATAGTTTGGAGTGGAATAGACTGGACAGCTGTGCAGAATTCCATGAAGAATATGAGTGCGTCTTTATTAGGCAGCCCGTAGAACGATGGAAGTAAGTTGATATGGTTATGCTTCAGCTCATAATTCCTCCCTGCAGCAGAGAGTATGATAGCGGATGCGGTAATGCCATATGTTGGCCTGGAAAAGTCTCCGAGTTTCCTAGGGGCTTCGTCCTCGGCCATTATTACTAGTTTTTCTTCGAATAGTGAGGCGAGGTTGACAACGTCCCTAAATCGCTCATCAAGCACAACTTCTCTTCTATTAATATTGTCAACTTAAGGCACCAACTCTTGTCTCAATCTTCGGCGACCTAGCATACACAAAAAAAAGAAGATCAAACGCATCTTACGGGAGCAAAGGAATAAACAAACATAAAAGAGAAATAAAAAGCAACGCAAATAAATGCCTAAAACCTTCCCCGGCAACAGGCGCCAAAATTTGTTTCAACTTATTTTGTTAAGTTACTCGCAATAGGACAAGATCATTATAGATTAATAAGTTGACCCTTGTCGTATTCTCAAGGAAAGCTAAACAGGGCTTTATCTACGTTGCAAAATAGAAGGCAATTAAAAGAAGGGGTTTTGATATTTTAACTAATCTAATTAATCTATCTAAGCGAATGAATTTAAAGAATTTAAAATACGAATTACCTAGGCAAAAATTAATAAAGCGATTAAATCCTAAATGTAAGAATGAAGAATTAAAGGAACTGAATTTAAAAATGCCTTGAATTGATTAATTAACGTGATTGAGAAGTTTGTATTAATGAACTGTGAATTAATCAAGAAAAGAGCAGGAATAAAAGAGATCATAATGTAATAAAGAAAGCAGTAAAATAACTCACGAATTGAAAGGAAAAATAATGCATTAAGAACTCCGGGTTTGAATCACGAACGAACGAAATTGAAAAAACGAACAACGGAATAGAAATCTAGACTAACAGTGTTTTCTCTCGTGGTCTAAACCCTAGAAAAAGGAATCGCGAAGGAGTCTCCTCGTCTGAAATCGTGCGTGGATGTTTAAATAGGGTAGAAAAATTCTGCCCGGGTAGCGAGCGCTAGGGGTTAGCGTTTGCTACCCCCAGGTTCTGTCTTGCCAAACGTTGAAGAGGGGTAGCGAACGCTAGGGGGTAGCACTCGCTACCTCAGTGCTCTGTCCTGGTTCACCATGCAAGGGGCCAGCGGCCGCTAGGGGGTAGCGGTCGCTAGCCCCTTGTTCTGCCCTGGTTCAGCTTCTTGACCTAGCGAGCGCTAGGGGCTAGCGCCCACTATGTCCATTCTCGACCAAGTATGCAATTTCCGCCATTTTCTTCATCTTTTCGTCTCGTTTCTCTTGTCAAATCTCGTTAATCATTTTTATCAATTCTCATTTACAATGTAGCATATAGAAAACCAAAACATCAACTCGAACAACAAAAATAAGCAATAAAAGACCGAAAGCACAATAGAAACGAGACCAAAAACGTATAAAACAATTCATAACTGTATATTTAAGGTCTCGAGGAATTTCAATCCTCTTTGATTGTTGGTCCCGAAAGAGCAAGGTTTGGTGTATGGGGGGGGAATACACCAAATACTAACTTTTCAGTTTACTTGACAATTTATATGAGAGCTCAAGCTATTCTGTATAAGAAATTGCTTGAAATGACTGACCAGATTGATATACAGATCAGTATCTGGTTTTGTCCAAGCAGATTACTCTCAAGTGTAAAACACCTAACAGATAATAAGAGTGATCTTATTACCTCTTGAGTGTAGAGTGAGTGCGGAATAATGGTGGATTAATGATTGCTCTTGTTTAGAAAACCTTAAGGAATTAATCAGATTGTTTAAACAGATTGATTCAGAATGCAGCTAATATGAAAGTGCAGGGGGTTAGGATAATAAACAACAGATAATAAGAGTGCAGAAAAGTAAAGCACACGATGTTTAACGTGGTTCGGGAAATCCCTACGTCCACGATCTGGTCAAACCTAGACCAGATTATCCACTACTAGGATACTCTGCTTCTTTATACTCGTGGAGAACGAGTCACAAGTACCAATCACAACTAGACTGATACTTATGCACGAATGAAGGGTCGTGTCCCTTTACAACAGATTACCTCTACGTTACCACTAGAAAACTACTAGCTAGCAGGGTGATCTCCTTTCTCTCGACAAGACAGACTTGAATCGAGGTGGTTGATGTGATGTAGGATCACAAGATGTTGAAGCTCAAGGTCTGGAATGCAGAGTGATTGAATGATAATTGCAGTATAGTTCGTGCGTATTCTCTCTTTTTCCAGATTGTTGACTTCAACTATATAGGCATTGAATATTGAAATTCTAGCCGTTGTTGATTGGCGTGAGATAGATGGTATATTGCCAATCAATGGTTTCCATCATATCTGTTCTTGCCATATAGAAAAGGTTGACTCAATCTTTGATTTATGGAAATCAGATTGTTAACGGTCTCTTTCCTTATATGTTTTAATCGTAGATCAACTTTCCAAACCCTGTTGGATGGATCTTGATCTTGACGTGGCAAGTGCATATGATGTGTAGGATGATGTCAGCTGAAGGCTTGATGACTCAATCGCTCTGGTTCATTGCTGTAATCATCGATCTGGTCATCGATCTGGTCATCGTTCTGGTCGCTGTCTGTTACACCAGATCGATTCCTTTGAGCGTGAAATCTTGACCTTCATCCTATTCTAAGTTGAGAATGACTTCTATAGGAACATATCCTTTACATTATAAGTCATCTCCTAATCAGTTCCAAAACACAAATCACTTAATCTATAGTGATCTGGATTTTACACGAGGATCAGGTTAACATACAGACCAGCTAAGTGTGTTTCGAAAGACCATCATCAACACTAATCTTTAGGGTTCCCAACAATTTCCCCCTTGTTGATGATGTCGAAACCACACTTTTACAAAAGGAATCCTATCAGTTAATACAGATTGGTCTGGTCTGGTTTTCCAGTTTGATCAGATTACGTTATTAAGCTTATAACGTTTAAGGATATTTTTAATATGTGTTCTGGACAATAAAATGTTGTCATCAGAAACTCAAACTGGATTTCATATATTGATAGGAAGACAAGAGAGGTTACAGATAAACAGAACAGATTATAAGAAAAGGCAGATCATAAAGATATAAGAAAATAAGACTACTATCTGCTTTTTCTTCTCTCCTCTTGCTGCTTCTTCATCTTTGCTCTGGTCTCATCAGAAATGAGCTGAACGCTCTCATACACTCCTTCTCTTACTCTGATGTAATCTGGATCTTCAGCATCCACTTTGTACCCTCTGTTTTCTGCTAGCTGGTTTATGAAATTCAGCAGAAATGTTTTGTCAGGGAGGTCTGTCCCGGGAATGGTGGGACAGGTCCTGAACTCCCTTTCTGGAGCAGTTATTTGGACTTGGGCTTTAGCAGCAGCATCTCTGATCTCTCCTACCAAATCCTTTGCATCATTCTGCTCTAGGTAAAGGTCGAACGCTTCGTTTGGAGTCCCCTCACAGTACAGAGGTTCTTTCAAAAAATACCGACACATGATAAACCCATACTTCAGGCCTTCATATCCTTCCTTTAAGTGATCTGGGACCCAGTTGGTCTCTCCCTGTTTTATCAAAGATTTGCGAATGGGAGCAGATGAGAACCAGCTGGATCCTGCTTTCTTCTTTTTCTTGGAAGGTTGGCTCGATCTGGTTGGAGAAAAGGTCTTCTGAGCTTGGAAGGAAGGAGAGCTTGCTGGTTTCTTTGCAGTTGATGTGCCAGATCCAGATAAGCTCTTTTTCAAATCTTCAGCTGCCTTCTCTTTCTTCTTTGTTTGTGCAGCTGGTAGCTTTTTCTTTCCAGTACCTTCCCCCTTACCAATTCCTTCCCCCTTTTCGACATCATCAATAAAAGATTGAATGAATGTCTTGAGGGAAGTGACCTCAGCCTTCAGCTCTGCAATCTCCTTGTCTGATTCAAATCTGCTAGACAGCAGTGCAGTGATGTTGAGGTTGGAGTCATTGATCTGCTTCTGAAGAGAAGCCTGTGAGTTGGCTAGATCAGATTTGATCTCTTCTTGTGCTGCTTTGATGTCAGCAGTCTCATCAAAGTATGAAGTGATGAGGGTGGGAGTTGGGTAGCGCAGATCACGAAGTTTTCTTTCAACAAAATTGGTGCCATCAGCTTCAAACTGCCTGAGCAGTGATCTGGTATATGTGTTTGCTTCTTTGATAAGGTCTGCTGTAAGACCATCGGTCTGCTCCTTGACAATGGTGTGTACCATGTCTTTCTCTTTGGCAGCAAAAGTGGTGATAATTCTGTACATCTCCTGTACCTTGAGTTCTGTGGTAGACAGGCTCTGATCGATCTGGACTTTGCTTGCCTCAGCAGCATCTCTGTCATCATCCATTTTCTTGCTTATTTCCTCAAGTTTCAAGCGACAGAGACGCCTCAGATCAGTGTCGACCTGGTTGATATGAGATTGCAGATGATCGTTGAATTCTGTCAGTATGCGTGTGGCTTCATCTTGGACCGTGGTCAGCGTTCCATACATATACTGATCCACCTTCTTGCCAATAAGATCTCTGATTTGAACATTAGATAGGGATTGATGCTGGTCCATCAATATATCTTCCATGGTGAATGTTTGTACATGTATATTCTGGGCAGCTGCAACACCAGGAGTGATGATGTCATTAGTAAGCTCGCCTCCGATGTTCTGTCCAAGGAATTCTGCTTGTGCTGGTTCTCCCTCGGTTGGTGCTGGAGGAGTAGTGATCTGCTCACCAGTGTCAGTCATGACCTGGTCTGTATATGTTTCTGTTAGTGCTGCATCCGGTTGATGAGCATCAGATGGGGCATTCTCATCATCGTCTTTATCCACAATACTGTCATAAAATTGTAATTTCCCAGCTTTCTCATAAATCTCTCTAAGATTGATCTGCAGCTTCTGAGCTTCGAGCTGGGCAATGGCAAGAATGGATTGTGAGAAACTGTCTCTTAGCTCAGTAACGGAAGAGACTTCAAAAATGTTCAGCAGTGTGGCTTCCTCTGCCTTGAGCTGATCAATCGATCTGATTTTAAGAAGCGCATCTAAGACATAGAACTCCTTGTCTTTAATCAGCAACAGCAATTTGACCCTTTTTGCTGCATCAAAGCTCTCTGGCGTGAGCTGGATGCCTGGAAATGTGCTGATTACAGCCCTGTCAGCCTCTGCTTCAATCATTTTTATAACAGTCTGAGCTGTTTTATTCTCCACATCTTCATCTGAAGATTCGATTTCTTCTTCTTCCTCCTCATTGATTTGTTCCAGAGGCTCAGCAGATGATGAACTTATTGTGTGAGCGGGGGAGAAATCCCTGGTCTGGTCTGGGTGTACTGCTGTGAGAGGCTCTACTTCCTCTGGTTCGTCAACCAATACAATATTTTCTTCCTCAACCTCCTGTTGAGGGAGTGTAGTTTCCTGTGCTGGTTCTGGGCTCTGTTCTGTCTCAGCCAATTTTTGAAGCTTTCGTCGTTTAGGTTTTGGTGGTTGTGCTGCTGTTGATATATCAGTTTCAACTGAGCTGGCTCTCCTGGTTGTTCTCTTGGTAGGAGTTTTCTCTATTGGCTTCTCCTTAGTTGTTTGAGATTTTGTGGATCGATCTGCTGGACCAGGAGGAGGAATCCAGATAGGATTTGAACTCCCCATTTCCATCAGAGCTCTGAAGACTACAGGGTCTTTAGCTCTGGCAATCAAGTTTGCTGAAATGCCCATTGACATTTCCAGCTGATGCTGATCCTTTGGAAAATGCTGCCTGGTGTTGAATTCAACCATCGTATCCCACTGATGTTGAGGGAAGAATGACTCAAGCATAAAGCTTATCTTTGTTGAATGACGCAGGCTGCTTCTTTTGACTTCAATTCCAGGAGAGCTGCCTTTCACAAATAAAATCATTTTGGCCTCCTTTGCCAACAGATCGTACAGGATCCTGCTCCAGTTGACTGGCAGATTAAGAACCACGGCGGCCATTATCCTGAACTTCTCGGGGGTCACTTGGTCATAGGATCCATTGTGATTTAAGAAAATCCTCTGTACGAATTCAAAAACGATTCTGAACTCTGGCGCAAGAAGTGCACGGACAAACATCCTGTTGGTGTAATGGATGGGGACTGTCATGACCATTTCCACAGCTTCTTGCAGCTGTTCTGCGGTAATCTCTCCAAGGTCGAGTCCCTCATCCTTCACCTTGTAAGCAGCGTTGATGATGTTGATGACATTATAAGGTGTGTTGCTTACTGTATTTCCTTTGCTCACCCTGATGGTGGCTTCTTTACCACCTCTCTCTCCCTGCCATGAGAGGTAGAAGGCAGCAACTTCCTTCGGTAGGAAGTGCACAGGATGTGAAGAAATAATCTTGTAGAAACCTTTGCACTGACGAACGAGATCAAATGCCTTCTCCAGTTTATGAAACCCGAAGGTATCAAGAACCGCAAAAAGGTCTTGGTGAATATAAGGTTTCAGATAGGTTGCTTGTTCCAGAAAAGCAGACGATTTGGGAGCCATTTTTGCTAAAAGTGAAAGTTTTTGCGAAGAAGGAGAGAATTTTAGGGAAGCAGGAAATTTTCTAAGTGTTTGAGAAGGTATGTAAGTGTAAGTGATACACGAATCGCCTTATCAGTCTATATACGCTAAAGAGAAGATAAGTAAAGTAATAAAATATTGAGAAATCCTTCCCTTTTTCAGCTTTCCCGCCTTTCCATATACTAGGTTTTCAACCCATAGTCGCCTCTCCTTTTCGTATGATGCACGCGCTATGATCGAACGATTGTGAGATGGCGCGTTATTTTTGATGCAATCTTTTATCTCCCTTTTTCTAGATTTGGTAGATATTTTTCTCGATCACGTCTCCCAATTACTGCATGCAATCATCAAAAATAGATGATTTTGAAATCTAATGTCAGAATAGAGATAATTAGTCGCCATAAATGGTTGACTTTCCCCCTTAACCAAGTGATGGAGTAATAATTAATAATAAATATTAATCCACGTGTCATTGGGTAATCTGGTTGAGGTCAATCTGGTTGAGCGTCTGTTAATGATATCTCTTATCTTTCTGGTTGAAGCTTTCCTGGTTCAACTTTCTGTTAAAGTTTAACTAACTTCACTTTGAGACTTGCTGGTTTGAGATTTTCTGGTTTAGCTTTCTGTCTCTGTTCAATCTGTTTGCTTTCTTTTAGTAATCTGGTGTTAGTTCCCTGTTGGAATTTCTAGTGATCTGGATCTTATTACTCTGGATCATGATGATCTGGTTTTGATTCCCTGTAGGATTTTATCAATCTGGATCATAATGATCTGGTTTAGATCAATCTGGTTTTATCTTCAAGATTTAGAAGTCCTAGCTTTGCACAGAGCATCTTAAATCTTTCTTCTGGTAATGCCTTAGTGAGGATATCTGCTCTCTGAACTTCAGTATGTATTTTCTTAATCTGTACATGTTTTCTTTCCACATGATCTCTTATGAAGTGATGCCTTACGTCAACATGTTTGCATCTGGTGTGCAACACTGGGTTTTGTGTAATTGCTATAGCACTTGAGCTGTCACAGAAAATTGGTATTTCCTTGACATCGATCTCATAGTCTTTAAGCTGTTGTCTCAACCACAGTATTTGTGCACAACAACTTCCAGCTGCCATATATTCTGCTTCTGTTGTTGAAGTGGCAACTGATGTCTGTTTCTTTGAGAACCAAGAAATCAGTTTATTTCCCAGAAACTGACATGTACCAGATGTTGACTTTCTGTCCAGTTTACATCCAGCATAGTCTGAATCTGTATATCCAGATAGCTCAAAATTGTCTTCACATGGATACCATAATCCTATATGGGCTGTTCCCTTTAGATATCTTAGTATCTTCTTAGCTGCTTCCATGTGAGACTCTTTGGGATTTGCTTGATATCTAGCACATACTCCTACTGCATAGGTAATGTCAGGTCGACTTGCAGTTAGATAGAGTAATGATCCTATGATCCCTCTGTATTGTGTAACATTTGCTGGTTTTCCTTTAGGATCTGGACCAATTTTCCCATTGGTCTGCATTGGAATTTTCACTGGATTGCTGTCTTTTAATCCAAATTTGGTCAGCAGATCGTTGATGTATTTTGTCTGATTGATAAAGATACCATCTGGTAGTTGCTTGACCTGCAAACCTAAGAAGAAACTCATTTCTCCCATCATGGACATCTGGTACTTATTTTTCATAAGTTCAGCAAATTTGTCAACCAGATAGGTAGATTGAGATCCAAAAATGATATCATCTACATAGATCTGGACTAAGAGAATGTTTTCTTTGACTTTGATGATAAACAGAGTCTTGTCAACAGATCCTCTTCTAAATCCAGATTCCAGTAGGAAAGTTGATAAGGTCTCATACCAAGCTCTGGGGGCTTGTTTTAGACCATAGACTGCCTTAGCCAGTCTGTATACTTTCTGGTCTGGATCTGCTTCTTCAAATCCAGGTGGCTGTTCCACATATACTTCTTCTTCAAGAATACCGTTGAGGAAGGCACTTTTGACATCCATCTGGTATACCTTGAATCGTTTGTGAGCAGCATATGCTAGAAATAGCCTTATAGCTTCTAATCTGGCTACTGGGGCGAATGTTTCATCAAAATCAATGCCTTCTTGTTGATTATAGCCTTTAGCTACTAATCTGGCTTTGTTTCTGACTACTTCACCATTCTCATCCCGTTTGTTCTTGAACACCCATTTTACGCCTATTACTCCTTGGTGTTTGGGTCTGTCCACGAGATACCAGACTTCATTTCTTTTGAACTCATTGAGTTCTTCTTGCATTGCTGTTATCCAATCTGCATCTTGAAGTGCTTCATAAGCATCAGATGGCTCCATGCGAGAGAGATAACAGCTCAACAATGCACTTTCTCCATGCATTCTTCTGGTCTTCACACGATCTGATGGGTTCCCAACGATCTGTTCTGGTGGATGATCCTGTATCCATCTTCTTCTCCTGGTCATTTCTTCATCAGATAACTCAGGATCAGGTTGATCTGTTGGTTCCTCAAATTCAGGGTGTGATGTTGACGTAGCATGAAATGGATTCTCATCTGGGCTTTCTTCTGGATGTTGATCATCATTTGTGGTAATTGTATCATTTACTCCTGTTGATGATCTGTTCTCATCCAGGTTAGGTAGTAATATTCCCCCTTGCTGTATGATCTCCTCAGCAACAGGTTGAGTGATAACTTCTTCATCCTCACTCCTAGAGTTCCATATAAGAACATCTTCTAGTAATAGATCATTCATCCTTCTGGTTGTCACCTGATTGTCTGTCTGCTTTTCATCTGGTGATCTGTACTCAATGATAGACTCGTCAAAAACAATATGAGGTGTTACCTCCACAATATGTGAATTTTTATTGTAAACCCGATAGGCTTTACTAACATCAGAATATCCTAAGAATATTCCAGGGTCAGTTTTGCTATCGAAGGTTTTCAATTGTGATTTCCCATTATTGTGTATGTAACACAGGCAACCAAAAGTGCGAAAGTAGGAAATCTTAGGCTTTCTGTTGTTCCAAATCTCATATGGAGTCTTTCCATGTCTGATTGTGATGGATGATCTGTTTTGAGTATAGCAGGCTGTGTATATAGCTTCTGCCCAGAATTTCTTTGGTAGATTTGTAGCATTTAGCATCGTGCGAGCTGCTTCTTTGAGTGATCTGTTTCTTCTCTCAACAACTCCATTCTGTTGAGGAGTTCGAGCAGCAGATGTTTGGTGAGTGATTCCCTTTTTGTTGCAGTATGCTTCAATCTTCTGGTTGAGAAATTCTGTTCCTCGATCTGTTCTGATAGAGGTTATACTCATCTCTTTCTGTTTAGTGATCTTGTGTAGAAAGTCAGGGAGCTTGTCTAGAGTCTCTTTCTTTTTCAGCAGAAAGATGACCCATGTGAATCTTGAGTAATCATCTATAATTACCAATGTGTACTTTCTCCCATTGATGCTCAGTGGTTTGACTGGTCCAAACAGATCAAGGTGTAACAGCTCTAGTATCCTTGAAGTTGAGTGAGCTGCTTTGCTTGTAAAGGATGATCTGGTTTGTTTTCCAGCTTGACAAGAATCACATATGTGATCTTTATCATACACCTGATCTGGTAGTCCTTCTACTAATTTTTCCTTGGCAATCCTGTTGATTGATTTGAAATTAAGATGACTTAATCTCTTATGCCATAACCAGCTTGTTTCTGATACAGTCTTAGTGACTAAGCAGGTCTCGATCTGGTTTGTCCACTGGACAATATATAACCTATCCTGCAGTTTACCGGTAAGGAGTATTTCATCTCCTTCCTTATTCTTCACCAGACAGTTGTTAGTATCAAAAACAATCTGATTGCCATTAGTACAAAACTGACTTACAGAAAACAGATTGTGACTAAGACCCTCTACGTATGACACATTTGTGATAGTAGTCTTGCCTACTCTGATGTTTCCATACCCTCTGGTATACCCTTTTGAATTACATCCAAAAGTGACCTGTGGGCCTGGTTTCTCTATGTAATCTGTCAGTAGGTTCTTGTCACAAGTCATGTGTTTTGAACAGCCACTATCTATAATCCAGATAGTTCCTCTTGCTATCTTACTCCTTCTTGCAGTTCTTTGATCCTGCAATTAATCACACTTAGCTACCCTTTCAACGTTTGGGTGCTTGATTATTAGCAAACAATCCTTTTCGAATCCAGAATATTCTAGGGTTCGGAACAGCAATATAGCAGGTAATGATGTTTCCCTCATTATCCTTTTTAGATACAGAGTGTATTTCAGATGGATGAAATCTCTCTATCTTATCATTCTTCAATCCTTTCTTAACAGGTGCTGTCCTGTTGACATTATTGTTTGGTGGTGTCCTGTTGACACTTTTGTTGTAGACCTGATCTGGTTGTGTGTAGTAGGCTGGTTGTCCCATTGTTTGATGATATTGTCTATTCTTTGCATCTTTTATGATCATCTTTTGAGGATAACCCTTTTTGTTTTTCAAGTCCTTCACTTGATCTGGTATCTTCTTCCTTTCTGGTACGAAGTTTATAGTTCCTGAAGATTTTTCTGAGTGACCTGGATAACCTAATCCAGATGTGCCCTTTTGTTGCAGATTGATCAGCAGTTTGGCACGCTCATCACTCTTGTAGATCATTTCTTTTCCTTTCTTGATCTTTTCTTCAGCAACATTGTATCTTGAGATCAGATCCTTAACTTTTGAGTTAAGAGAGTGAATCTCACTGTCTTTGCTCTTGATCTGTTCTTCCAGATCAGCAATTTTGGCTACAAATTTAGTGTTTGCTGTGCTTAGAGTCTGCTCAATCTTCTTTAATCTGTCATTCTCTTCAACTACTTCTTTGAACAGTCTTTTGATGCTTGAGTAGCTTTTGAACATCTCATCTATTTCATTCCATGAGTATTCTGCTTGATCTTCACTTTCCTGTTCAAGATTATTAACATCATCTGAGGAATTTGAGTTGCAAGAATTTACCTCAACTTCATCTAGACCGTTGTCCAAGCCTACATAGCATTCATTCCAGCTTTCTTCGTCTTCAGCAATGAAAGCCTCATCATTTTCTGATGAACTGTCTGAGAAATGACTTGAGCTGCTTGAGTTCTGTTCAGCGATCATGGCTTTGCGCTCATTTTTAAGCTTTCGATCTCTTTTAGCTCTCAGTTCCTCTCTTTGGCTTCTGGACAGATTTGGACAATCTGTTTTGAAGTGACCTGTTCTGCCACATTCAAAGCATGTGTAATCTGTAGAGCTAGAGGTCTTTGTTGTTTTAGTAGTCTGCTGTTTAGATTCATTCTTGTCATCTGATCGATCATTGTTATACTTCCTGTTGAAGTTCCTCTTGTTATCCTTGTAGAAGCGTCTGTATTTCTTTGATCTGGTTTCCATTTTATCCATTCGTTTAGCTATCATTGCAAACTCTTTTAAGAGTTTGTCATAGCCTTTCTCTTCGTCTGGAGTAGTGGACTCAGAAGGATCATCTGGTTTGCTCTTCGCTTTGAAGGCTACCTCTTTGTCCTTCTTTGAGCTGCTTTCTGCCTTTTTGGACAGATGATCTGGTCCTCGAATTCTTTGAATGTCACATTCATGACCTTCGAGATGATCAAATAAGGCTTCGGTAGACAGATCATTGAAATCTGCTCTTAGGGGTTGCATTGCAGCGTAGATCTCCCAGCTTGGTGGAAGTGCTCTAAGAACTTTCATGTTCTTCTCCCTTTGAGTATATTTGTTCTTTTTGAACGCAGATATCTCTAGAAGAATTCCAGTGAATCTCATCTTCATCTGTTCTATTGTCTCCCCTGGTTTCATTTTGAATTCATCATATTTGTTGCAGGCTAGAGACAGTTTGTTCTCGATCATCACTTCAGATCCAAGCGCCAGGTCTCTCAAGGCTTCCCACATCTCTTTGGCTGTATCAAGATCTTGGATCTTGGCCAGATGTACGCCTTTGACCGTGCTGGAAATGATCCCTTTGGCAAAATCATCGAGATTTGCCTCTCTCCTTTCTTCAGAGGTGTATTTTCTGGGATCCTTTAATACAGTTTCCTTAACTGCTCCTGTATCTGTGATACGGGTAGTTTCTTCGGTGATTGCCAATGGCCCTTCTTCGATTACTTTCCACATCAAGCAGTGATGGGCTTTGAGACACATTTTGATTCTGAAACTCCATTCTCTATATCCTTGGATAGAGAATTCTTCGCAAGCCCTGATAACAGAAGACTCCATAACAGATAGTATGCACGTGTATGAGAAAGGTTTTCCTAGATCTATTCAAGTAGACCACGCAGGTTTTAACCTTGTGAAACAAAACAATGGTCAGTTTGAACCTCGCTCTGATACCACTTGTTGGTCCCGAAAGAGCAAGGTTTGGTGTATGGGGGGGGAATACACCAAATACTAACTTTTCAGTTTACTTGACAATTTATATGAGAGCTCAAGCTATTCTGTATAAGAAATTGCTTGAAATGACTGACCAGATTGATATACAGATCAGTATCTGGTTTTGTCCAAGCAGATTACTCTCAAGTGTAAAACACCTAACAGATAATAAGAGTGATCTTATTACCTCTTGAGTGTAGAGTGAGTGCGGAATAATGGTGGATTAATGATTGCTCTTGTTTAGAAAACCTTAAGGAATTAATCAGATTGTTTAAACAGATTGATTCAGAATGCAGCTAATATGAAAGTGCAGGGGGTTAGGATAATAAACAACAGATAATAAGAGTGCAGAAAAGTAAAGCACACGATGTTTAACGTGGTTCGGGAAATCCCTACGTCCACGATCTGGTCAAACCTAGACCAGATTATCCACTACTAGGATACTCTGCTTCTTTATACTCGTGGAGAACGAGTCACAAGTACCAATCACAACTAGACTGATACTTATGCACGAATGAAGGGTCGTGTCCCTTTACAACAGATTACCTCTACGTTACCACTAGAAAACTACTAGCTAGCAGGGTGATCTCCTTTCTCTCGACAAGACAGACTTGAATCGAGGTGGTTGATGTGATGTAGGATCACAAGATGTTGAAGCTCAAGGTCTGGAATGCAGAGTGATTGAATGATAATTGCAGTATAGTTCGTGCGTATTCTCTCTTTTTCCAGATTGTTGACTTCAACTATATAGGCATTGAATATTGAAATTCTAGCCGTTGTTGATTGGCGTGAGATAGATGGTATATTGCCAATCAATGGTTTCCATCATATCTGTTCTTGCCATATAGAAAAGGTTGACTCAATCTTTGATTTATGGAAATCAGATTGTTAACGGTCTCTTTCCTTATATATTTTAATCGTAGATCAACTTTCCAAACCCCGTTGGATGGATCTTGATCTTGACGTGGCAAGTGCATATGATGTGTAGGATGATGTCAGCTGAAGGCTTGATGACTCAATCGCTCTGGTTCATTGCTGTAATCATCGATCTGGTCATCGATCTGGTCATCGTTCTGGTCGCTGTCTGTTACACCAGATCGATTCCTTTGAGCGTGAAATCTTGACCTTCATCCTATTCTAAGTTGAGAATGACTTCTATAGGAACATATCCTTTACATTATAAGTCATCTCCTAATCAGTTCCAAAACACAAATCACTTAATCTATAGTGATCTGGATTTTACACGAGGATCAGGTTAACATACAGACCAGCTAAGTGTGTTTCGAAAGACCATCATCAACACTAATCTTTAGGGTTCCCAACATTGATTCTTCTAATGAACTTAAGTGAGCTTGCTCTATTTTCGTGCTAAATTTCTTTCATTGCTTTTACTTTTCTATCTTATCCTCACCTTGCAAGCCAAATTTTTCTCCTTCCTGGGCCTCTACGTCATTTGCTTCTGCCCTGATGTTGCTTCTTTTGTTGTTGCATGCTTCTCTTTTTATTTTTTCCTTTTGTCGTTCATGGTCTGGTCCCCCATAACCAGTCCCACCATGTTCCCCACAGGGAATTTCATTTTCATGTAATTGGTGGACACCACTACCTGAAAAGTATTCAAAGCATGTATGCCCATAATCACATTGTATGCCTAAGGCATATCCACAATTAAAAACGATACTGGTCTGGCAAATCCGGCCTCCTCTTCCCCCAAAGAAGTTGTGAAAGTGACAGAGCCTAGTGGGACCACTGTCTCACCTGCAAATCCGTGAAGAACTATAACCACCGGGTCAGGTTTTGTATTTTTCTGTAGTTGATTGAAACAAGTGATGAACATGACATTCACCACGCTTCCTGTGTCGACCAACATTCTTTTCAAGTTACATTTTTCAATCATGGCTGTAATCACTAGAGCATCCCCACCAGATATGAGTGAAGATTATTTATCCTCTGATCCAAAAGATATTTCCACTATTGGGATCTGATCCCTTTCTCCTTTCACCATGGTGTAATTCTCCCCGACTTTATCAGAACCCTCCGGGTTAAAACCTACATAAATCATGTTAATAGTGCTTCTCTGTTGATTATTTTCTGGCAGAGTTGGTGGTTGTCATTCTTGTCTGACTCATTTTGTCATTCTTGTCTGACTCCTTTCTTACGCATTCCAGCAAATGCCCTCCCTTTATCAATTTTTAAATAGCCGCCTTTAAATTGCGACAGTCATTTGTAGTATGTCCGTAGTTATTGTGAAATTTTCAGAATGTCAGACTCCAAGTGTCTTGGGGGATACTATGCCCTGGGAGGGAAAAATACCCCTGGCTTTTTAACCACAATCTCTAAAAGGTCTGTTGGTTCTCTTGTCAGTGGCGAGAACAATCTTACTAGACAATCAGACCTGTCAAAAGGTCTACGTGCCTCAGAGTAAAACCTCTTCTTTTCGTCAGATCTTTTCTTCTCATCAAATCTTTCCTTCTCTTCTGGCCTCTTTCCCTTCTTAAGGTCGTATTATTCAACTTTTCTAAACAATCTGGCATTCTCTACGTGGATGTATTTTCCAGTTCTAGACAACAAATTCTCGAAATCTCTTGGAGGCTTTTTCACCAGAGAATCAAAAAACGGTCCACTACGCATTCCCTACATGAATTCATGAACCTTTATAGAATGATGCACCTCTGGTGTTTCCAATACCGTGAGGTTAAACCTCGTGAGGTATTCTCTCAACGATTTTTGTTGCTGCTGTTTGATTGTGGTTAAGTTCAACGAACTTCTTATGGTTCTTTTTGCACTTGCAAATTAATGTAAGATTTTTTTTAAATCATTAAAGTAGAAAATTGAGTTAGGTGGCAATGGCCTAAACCATTGCTGAGCTGGACCTGCAAGAGTAGTAAGGAAGAACCTACACTTTACCTCCTCTTAATACTGATGCAACTGGGCTATGTTATCAAAGCGCATTAGATGCTCCTCTGGATCAGTATTACCATAATAGTCCAGGTTCACAAGACGAAAATTTCCCGGCAAAGGATCCAATTGAATGTCCTCGGAGAAAGGACTTTCCTTTGTTACTTGCAGTGGAGGTTTGTTTCGCGACTTGTGCTAAACTTTGTTCATGGCAGATCTGGTGTGCTATGTGCAGATGCTTCGTCTGTTTTAGACTGAGTTCTTTTAAGATTTTCAACCTCCTTCCGGAGCGCCTCAATCAAGACTTTTTACTTTTCCATTTCTTTCTTTAGTTGAGCCATAGTATGCCATGCTTCCTCGTTGGCGTGCGAACATGATTGTTGCTGATAGGATTCATCCTTATCTTCTTCTACCGACCTTGGTGAGAGTTTATCTTTCACTACTTTACCCCCTTCCCCTAGCGGAGGGAACTTTGGAGGTCTGAGACTTTCTAGAGTTTGACTCGGTCCATCAGTAGTACTGTCTATGATCTCAGCAGAGATTAGCGCTTGACTGGCCATAACAGCTATTTTTAGCACCTAAGCTACAGGAATTTCTTGAGAAGCGCTGGCCTGAGCGCTCCCCACATCATGAGTAGGGTGAGCTTCTACATGAGTGGTCTGATGTCCATCAGGAGGTGGATCTGCAGTGCCAAAACCCACATTTGCGCCCCATACGGAGGATAACTTTGTCATTCTTGCTTTCGTTTGATTTTCTGCTAATAAAATTTCATGTGTATCAGCAATTGACAGTTTTATTTCAGTATTTTTCAAAGTGTAGAGCTCTTTAAAAATCAACTTTTTAGAATAATTTTTCTGGAACTCTGCGAAAAATGTATGGGATTGTCAGGACTTCCGCTGGAGAAGTCAGACCCTGGCCTAGCATCACTAAGACCTATAGGGTCTGGATCAACAACGTTAAGACCCTCTTCCTTAGACCACCCATTTTCTCGCCCTCCAACGAGAGAAAAAGGTATTCCAGGTACTACGTTACGACCGAAGAGATATACAAAATATTTATATCAAGAAGACTTCATCATGAACACATAGTAAATAGCTTCTAGCTATGAGTTTTTTTTTAAGTGGCTTCATCGCCATAATTTTTTTAAGGAAAATGTCTTCAGTCCATTTTTAATTGGTGGCGTCATCACCCCAGATTTTGAGTAATGGCTTCAGCGCCTAATTTCGATTCATGACGTTGGTTTCTGGATTTCATTACTGGCTTCAGCGCCTATTTCTTATTATTACTAGCTTCTTTGTCATTTCTTTTTCTGTAATGGCTTCAGCGCCTGATCTTACGATTTTAGGGCCTCAACGTCGTGTTCTTTACGTTTCAAGCCTTCTCCGCATTATTTTTTGCAATTTTGGGGCTTCAGTGCACTGTTTTTCACATTTTGAGGCTTCTGCCCCCATACCTTTACGATTTAAGGCTTCTACGCCATATTTTTACAATTTAAAGGTTTATGCGCTATATCCCAAAGGTTTAAGGCTTCAACGCCCCTTTTCTTAGGATTAATAGCTTCAGCGCCCATACAGAAAGAAATTTTCAGATTTTTAAGCTATCTTCAAGAGAAAATCTATGACTTCGAAAAAGGGGTATTTGCATCCCATTCTTGGTTAAAGAAAATATTTCCACAGACAGTGCGAGTTGTTAGACTCAGGATTAGTCTTCAACAAATGATATGAAAAATGTATTAAGACTCCAAGAGTTTGATGTTCATACCTCTGCTCAACTTGTATTGATTGCGTGAGTTGCTCGGTCCTAGAGTCGCGGGCAAAACCTGCAAAACAAGACTGGAGAGAGGGTAGGGGGTCCTTCGGGAAGAAACTCCGACGCTCAAGTCAGCTCATTGACGGAGCTCAGTCGTTATCACTCCTGTCAAGATAAATTTATAATACCTACACTCTTCACTAGATTCTGCTAGTGGCAAACACAGGGTTGATCCCACAGGGAGTTGGTGGATTTCTCTCTCGATGTCACAATTTGGGTTTTGAGTCTGGTCGTGCATTGGCCAAGAAGTTGTAATCAAGAAGAAAGTAAGATGTTGAAATTTAAATAACTGAAAAGAAACAACAAAGATATTTAAATGAGAAAGCAACTTGAATCGGGTTAGAATCCTCAAGTCTTAACTTATGTCTTGATCATCAGTGCAAAGTTGTTCGTTGTACTAGCATGTCATTGGTTAAAGGTGAGCGTAAGAATGAGGTTTTACACCTACCACCCAAACGCAACACTCAGGAAACCTCCTTTTTAATCTTCACGTAGCCACCTAATCTTCATCCAGTATACCTTTTCGGCCCAAAAGGTAAGGGTTAGTCACTCCCTTATCCTCCTTGCCCAAGAATGCTCCTGGACCAAGCTTACTCTAGCATACCCAAATAGGCATTAGTGGGACTGCGCAACTATGGGCACACCATCTCAGACGCCCGTCCCATGGCGTTCCCACCTACATCACCACGGTGATCCCTCTGACTGGCAAGCGGGAGTCGCTAACACTTGGAGTTTCTAGTTCACAGTTGTAACCTTATCTTGCCCAAGACTGCTACTGGTCAGACAACACTGAGGACTTGACCAAGTTGTATAGGATTCAAATCCAACGCTTTAGAAACATGTCAATACAACTATAAGTGCATTTAGACCTCTCAAAACGTTATAAGATTTAACTCAATTCATCTTTCCCAAGACAAGTTAATAAACTTAGCTACTCATACTGAAAGTGAAGAATACAAACTAAATAAACATAAGCATACTTATATTAAAATATAGAATTAAAGTGTTACCAAAAGATCCTCTTGCCAAGACCAACCCTGGGCAAGGCCAAAAGCATTAACAGAAGTTAAATATATTTTTTGCACGTAAGACTTGTTTCTTCCTCTCAATCACTCATTGGAATAAGGCCTAAAATATGAGAAAGAGCAGTTGGGTGTCATCCCTCCCCTCAATTGTGTGTGTCTCTGATTCAAAGCGGGGGTTTATATAGTTCTCTGTTGGCTTGGGCTTTGTGGTAGAGGTGGCTAGGGTTCACGGCTAGACTTTCCTTCCTCGGTGAGATCTTCTGCGTAAAGGAGATACTCACAATCCTCCAAATATTTGGGGAAGGAAAGGGAGATATTTTTCTTTTTACACTTAAGGAAAGAAATCCGCCGCGAATCCCAACTTCTTGCCCATTGTCTTCTGCTCTCCCTACTACTTCCATCTTCCTCCTCATCTTGGCCATGGTAATCCTCTTGCCCCCAGCTGCTGTAATGTGATCTCGAGCGGTACCTTATCTTGAGCTTCAGATTGCCCATGATGCTTCGTGTACAAACTTGCCTCTTTCTTGAGATGACCTGCAGCCTTGACATGTTTCCTACCTCCCCACACTCGTGTCTTCCCAGACACAAAAAAAAAGGAAAATGATTCGATCTAGACCTAAGACAAGACATAAAATAGCACGAAAAATGGGCTCATCACTCGTGTAAACTCAAGAAGAATATGTGAAAGAACAAGTGTTCGTTCTCTCTTGTGTGTGAAGCAAATGATGGGGTATATATAGCTAGGTATATAAATGGTAGATAGGTAAAATACCTCAGACGTACTAGGTGTAAATAGTGCGTGTAAATAGACATCGACCAATCATGGTTTATCATGTTGCAATGGTCCCCGCTTTGGTTGTTAGAAGCTATCACCGCATAATTCTGTAACTATGACACATGTCAGAAATGAAGTTAACATATGTCGAGTAGTACTAGAAACGTGATTGAGCTTACCTCAATAATCAGACCCCTCGAGGTAAATTTCAGAGGTGACCTAGTGCAGAAGTGAGAAATATTCATATCCCGTCCTCTGGACATTAGTCAGAGCATAAGGCCCCTCAGACCCTTCTTTACTTCTATGCATATCAGAGTCTAATTCATCATTCGAGAGTATTTTCTCCAATAATGAGCTTCTTTTTATCTTTATAAAAGTGGTGATATTAATCCCTAAAGTATACTTACAAAAAGTGATAAAAAGAATTGAATAAATATTCATGAACGGCCAAAATAACAAATTGAGTGACAAATTAATGGACATATGAAATATTATTTTTAATTAAATTTTATGAAGTCCGTCCACTTATTATAAATAATTTATAAAATTTAGATTTTAACTATATTGATGAACTGATTAAAATAAAATATGTAAACAAGAGATTAATAATTAATTAAATTTGTATATCCATATTCATTTTAAATAATCCCAAAACAAATTCTCCTCTCGAACTCGTATAATAAAACTCATTATTGACCAGAACAGTTTATTTGATTATAAAAACTTATTACAAATAAAATAAATTGAATTAAAATGTAATTTGATAATTTAATATTAAGATATGAGCATATTTATCATATTTTATATTATATATTCTTAGTTTCACTTGCATACATAATTGATTACACATATTTTTTTAAATAAGATATAAAGTTTCATATTTTTTACGACTTCGTGTGATCTTTTTACATAATTTCTTATTTTTCAAATATAATATTTAATATTATATAAATGACATATTACACATTTGCAGTATTTATTAACGTTTATGTTGGTAAAAATTATATTATATGTTTTGATTATTATTCTAAATTCTATTTTAGAAAAATAATTAGATTTAATGTCTCATAAATTCGAATGATATAGAGTTGATATCTTGATGAGTGCTCGTTAAAGAGTTCATGACTGACTGAAGTTAAGACATTTAAGTCTAAAATTCAAAATGCAGACAATATTCAAAAATAGGTCAAGAGATAATAGAATTAAACACTGCATTTAGAGTAGGGGTGTCAATAGGGTCGGGTTGGGTCGTTATCAGGTCAACCTGATAACGGCCCAACCTGTTAAGGCCAAATCTGAACCCAACCTGTTAAGAATCCAAATCCGAACCCAACCTGAATCGAATCCGAATTGAACCCAACCTGAACCCAAACTGACTTGTTATTTTTTCAGGTTGACCCAACTTGATAACAACCCAACCTAATAAAGACTCGATAACAACCCGATCCAACCCTATTATATAAATATATATTATTAAGAATAATAATTTTAAATAATATATTTATATATTTCAGTAACCCGAACCCAATACGAAAATTTCAGGTTCTTATTGGGTCAACCTGATAAGAACCCGAACCCAATAAAGGCCAACACAAACCTATTAATATCGTGTTGGTTCGTGCCGGGTTATCATGTCGTGTTGAAAATTGACAGCCATAATTTAAAGGGTGTTTAACTAAATTTATTTTAAAAAATTTATAAGATTTTGGAGATATAATCTCTTGCCAAAATTTATAAGATCTCATATTTTAAGAGTTTATAAGTTGTTAAGGTATTTGGATAAATGAGTTTATAAGCTGATCTTTTGAAAAGCTTATAAAATGATATAATGTTTGACATTTTAAATTTTTCATATTGATTTTTTTGGGGTAAATTTGATAATAATATTATATTGTAAGGTTATTTATGTAATTTTGTTGCAGCTTATAAGTTCATAAAGAAATAAGTTGGGTGTAACTAAATATTTTTTAAACAACTTATAAGCTCCAAAAGTTTATTTATATAACTTATAAACTCTCAACTAGCTTAATTTGTCAAACACTTTCAAGTTTATAAGTTGTTTTAAAGAGCTTATAAGTTCAGCCAAACACCTTCTTAGTTTTAGGAATCGATACAGATCTCACTGTCCTAAGGTAAAGTGCATGAAGTTGGACGTCATAGACTAAATAATTCAATCTACAACTCAACACTCATAGTTATTTTCTCGTGGATCGAGTTGATAGAATTTCTTAGTATAAATATAAGCTAGCCTTGAATATATTTTTATCCAAAGTTTATATTTGAGTAAGCTAGACTTATACACTGTTTATATTGTAAAGGTTTGCTCAACATCCTTTAATAACACTGAATCATATAATTTTTTTTTTTACTTTCTGTTATTATTTTATGTACATACAAGTTGCATACATGTTCATACTAAAACCTTGCTTAGACATGCTTCTACGCTTTGTATTGGAACTCCGTTTTGTGAATAAACACGTTTCTAAATCACCAATTTTCACATCATTCTATTATGTTTGGTAGTAGTCCAAGTAACCACATTCATAAGTAGTCAGTTGGATTGTTATCTAATCAATTTTCATGCTAGCATAAATGCCCGCCCGAGTTTGGAAGTTATTCCAAATTGCAATATGTTGGATTTGGGTTGAAATCTACAACAAAAATGCTTGAGAGGAATAAACATCCATCCTAGCTAGATTTTATATATTCAATGAGTAGTTCATTGAATTGGCAATCAAGGATCATTTGTTGAACCCCATTGTAGAACTCAAAGAGATTTGTCGAAAATTTAGAAATATCGACGAGAAATATGAAAAAAGCCAGGAGAAAATGGGGGTTCTTCGGATTTACAACACTCAAGTCAACAAAAAGTATACTAAGCGTCTCAGTCTGTGATCGTGATAAATTACATGTTAAAGATTGTTGGGATACAATTAGAAATATTTTTAATGTTGCTAAAGTTATTAAATTGGTTTTGATGATGTTTGTGAAACCATTATAGTGTTGTGATGATTGATTCATTATGTGTATGTATTCAATGTTTTGTGATTATAAGGATTTATTATTTTAGTGTCTAGCATAGTTAGACTTTGCAGAAGACTACGTGTATAAGGACTATGAATGACAGATCGAGTCCACAGGCAGACTTCTGTATTCTTCATAACAGATAAACTAACATGTAAACATAGGTTAATAATATGATAACCTAGTCTATAGAGTTTGATCATATTTAGTTTATGTATTAGAGAAGGTGATGAATATGTAAGGACAGATCGTGAGTCACGATCTGGACATATGATCATCCTTGTTGTTGTAAAAGATTAAGTCAAAATGTAAAGACAAATCATAAGTAGTTATTTGTCCATAGGACTTAATCTGTTGGGTCTAGACTTAGTTTTTAGGAGCATCTATAGCACAAAAGCACTGATGAAGAGAATAGATGACCAACACAGAAGGAGGTGCAACATTCCAACTCACTACCAGATCAGATTATACACACCCAGATGACGAGCCATTCTACAACAGACCAGCGGACAGATCAACGGAAAGAAGGGCAGTGCAATTCGTCAGACCAGATCACATGGTCTGCGAGCAAACCAGATCATAGCTGATATGACATGCGAGTAGACCATGCTTGAGCTGAAGCAGATCATCATTGTGAGCTCGTCAACATAAATTGGAGGAAGCTACAGATCTACCTAAATGGATCTTGTATGTCCATGCCACGTCAGAAGACACGTAAGATGATACGTAGGACATAATACTCCAATGACTACAAGTACAGTTAGCAACCAATGGTCAAAAGAGCATTTAATGCTATCTGCAAAAGCTGCAAAGACTCACAACGGCTAGAATTCAAATCAACCTATAAATACTTCAGTTCAACCAAGAAGAAGGTGTTCGTGTATTCAAGAACTTTAGTATTCATAAAGTCTCTCCAACCATTCAAAGATATTCAACACTAGATTAGTTATCATACATATCTATAAGTGTTGGAACTTAGAGAGAGTAAAACCCCTATTCTGGAGTTACTCACTAGAACTTCCATAGATATTGAGCTTACATAGTCATAGTTCTAGTATCCTTCATAGCCCCAAAGCTTTGAAGGAAATTCAATTATAAACCTGAACATGATCTCGTACTCTCCGAATTTAAATAAGCGAGTTATAATCTCATCCTCAACGATTATAAATAAGCGAGAGTGTGCTCGTACTCAATGAGGATAAAGAAGTGAGGAATCCAAAGTTATGGGATTCATCGATCTAGTTTTGATCGATCGTGGACGTAAGGGGTAAACGACTGCCATTATTGGTATCAACCAATAAAGATTCATACAAGCTAAATCTTCTATTCCCGAATCACGTTAAATATTGTGTGTTCTTTTATTATTGCATTGCCTTTTTGATTATGTTTGTTAACACTTCACCAGCGAGCAAATCACAATCTGCGAGCTGTGCATTTGAATGAATTTCTTAAAGAACACTCGATATTAATAACAAAATATTTTCTAAGTGTAGAGCAAATCAGCATACACACAGCTTCCGCACATGATCTTTGTATGGACAAATCATCTGGTATGCTCCAGCTAGCTGTCAGTCAATCTGCTCCTTAGACATATCACTCACGCTTTGTGTTAAGATATTACGTGAGCAGATTACTCTCTCTATGTATCAAAGAAGATGATTAGTTATTCCTAGCAAGCTGATCTGGTAGACATCGAGCTGTTTCTCAACCTGTTGTTCTAGCAGTACACGCGAAAAGCTATAGCGTGGTGTTTTCCCCTACCCCCATATACTACACCTGCTCTATCTGGATCCCAACAAATAGTTTGAGAGTTAAAAAAATTGATATCGGATGAGGAGGACTATCCTCCTATTTGGCAAAACAAAAAAATTCCATTGGGAACAAGATCCCCGGCTAAGAACATTCCTTGTTAGCACACTTTTCAATCGTTGGAGAAATATCGTTGTCAAACGGTTATTCTGATATTGTATTAAACATTGTCGTGTCACATGCATTGCGTGATCAATCATCACCCTTAACTTACTAGATATGAGAAAAAAAGTATTCCTCTAATTTATCAGATCTAAGCTATAGCTGATCCGATTAGACACGTAGGTATACACATCAACTAAAACCACATCATACTAACTTAAGAAGAAATGACGTCTTGGAAATCAAGCCTTCCCCATAAAATGGAAATTAATTTCTAAAATAAAGGAAATCAAGTCTCCCCAGTATCTCTAAAATTAATCCTTTATAGTTTGAAGAAATCAAATCTCCATCGAGTTTTAAAATTAATTACTAAAATATAGGAAATCAAATTTCATTCGAAGCTTGGAAATTAATTCTTCAAATAAAAGAAATTAAATTCCTTAAACTAAAAAAACTAATATCTCAAATATAGGAAATAAATCCCTCAATTTGAAGAAACAAATTTCTCGCTTTAAGAAGAAAAAAAATTCTGCCAGATGTCGTCTCGCCGTTCGTCGCCCATCGTCGTCGTTGAATTGTCACCGCACCTGAATCGAACACCACCCGAGCTGGGAGAGGCTCAAGGAGTTGAGTGTGGGTCTGTGCTCGCCCTCAGGCCTGCCTCGGGATCTGAGTCGGGGCCGTGTGTCGGGCGTTGTGTCGTGCGCCCCTGTGCCGCGCCGCGTGCCGGGCACTATGTCGGGCGCGCCAGCGCCTGCCGTCGGGGGCCCCGTGATTCGCGCCGTGGCCAAGTTTTAGCCTTCGTCTTGTGTCTCTTTTTTCGTGCAGATTAATTATCCCACTATTTTACATGTTTTAAACAAAATATATAAGGAAAAGTCTATCTACCTAAATATAACACGTTCAACCCCCATGTGATTACAATTTAGCCATAGACTAGGATTTTCCAAAAACGAATTAAACGAATAGCAGTATTAAATCAGATAAGTCAAATATTTACAGACATATTACTTGAAATTAAATCTAACAATCTTAATATCAATTACGGTCACATGCAAATCAAAATAATTAATTTATACAATAAATTAAAATTATGTGATCGACTCTGATACCAACTGATAGAACCCATATTAGGGGCTCGTAAATCCGCATGATCCACATGTTTAATAAATCATACAAAAAATTAATTCTTAGCAATTAAAACACATAAAAATTACAAAGCCGAAATCTTTATATATGTTTCATTCGCTAGTCCTTCGCTTGTGGAGAGACGATCTGAATCGTCAACAACGAACAACAATTCACTTCAATTGAAATTCCGACCTCCAAAACTTCTAACATATTCACGATCTACAGTTTGATTATTGTGTTAGCAATAATCTATCAAACTTTGGAAGAGAGAAGTTCGAAAATTAGGGTTTGTAATCTCTACAATTTTTGAAAATTGAAGTATCAAAATACTTCAATATGGACGATTTTTCTGAGTGTAGGAAGATGTAAAATCGGCCCTCACCCTCTCTCTATTTATACATATTTTGGGCTATGTTAGAGCTTTAAAGGGGAATGAATAAGACCTTCTAATATATGACTAAGTCCAACCTTATCTCTAATATTTCCATCATTATCCAAATAATTTGAAATTTGAATAAGTTCAAATTAATTTGACCATGTATTATAACTTAATTTAATTAATTTCTGAAGACAATTTTACCCAATTAAATTTTTAGTTAATTGTGTTGATAAAACTTTGACTTAAATTAATTATTACATTAAGTTAATTTGACTTTTCAAAATTAATTACTCTAGGAAATATAAGATCTTATATAAATATTTATCGACTCCACTATAGGATAAATATTGAACTATCCTCAAACATTCAAATTAACGATGTAATACTCCTTTAATTATTAAATATTTCGTGCGTTTAAGATTTAATAAATCCCTTAATTAATTGAGTTTCCTAACAACTCAAAATAATTAATATGTTTATTCGTGAGTGAACCGGTTAAGACTTTTAATTATTGTATATGGAATAACTTCCAACTGGTCGGGTTACTTATATAATAAACCTTCATGAATGTCTCACGCATAATTAATCAACTCGTGTAATCAATACGCAATTCTATGCGATAGACAATCGAGCACTTCTTGCTAAACCCATCACAACTACTCAATACATTACTTTATAGGGTTACGAAAAACCTACAAGTGCAAATGAGTCAAAGCAGCGTATAATTAATCGCGTATACTAATGTCATCCTCACAGATTAAGTAATAAATAATTTCTGAGAACTCGTTCTAAACAACAGCACGTAGAACTTATTCCATTGTGAAACCTCACAATAGGATAAATATTGAACTATATGCAAGGATGTTTGTCAGCATATACATACCGATATCATTCTGTGGGCTAAGATCAACTCTCGCATCAAATGACACTAAGTCTATAAAGATTGTGAACTTTATTCTAAAAAGGAGTTGACTATGTTGCATTCTGTGATAATGGATCCACTGCACAGTCCGGGACTTGTTTGCAATTTAATAATCAAAGAAAATAAATAACAAACCAATGATAAAAACATTTCTTCTCATTAAAATGAAACTGAAAACAGGTCTGATACAACGTCTAAGCAATAAGCATGTTTTGAGGTATACAAACCCTAAGACTTAAGCATTTGCAGCCATCTCCATTGCGACGATGTTGGTGTAGTAGGTGATTACGAACAAATTTTTTGAATCTTTTCCTAATTTGAGTTTAGTTTATTAAAATTTTACCAATGTTTAGTAAAATTTATGTTATCACGCTAAATCTATGTGAAGTACAACTAAATGATTTAAAGATTAGAAGATTAAAGTTGTTTGATTTATTTATAATTAATCTTTCATGTGTTATTATTTGAGAAGGTTCCCATAAAAGTGTTCCTCAATATGTTTTTATGATTATAAAGATTAATGTTGTGTGATCACGCTAGATGATTAAATATATATTCCATTATTAAAGTGATCATATATAATTATCATTTTGTAAGGGGTTAAATTTTAAATTTTACCTCCTTTCGAATGTTTTATCAATACTATTTTGCATGGTTACACAGGTGTAGCGGGTAAATTTTCTAAATGGATAAGAGTTGGATTACTCTAAACAATAAAAGGTTGCTGCAATATCAAGAATGTGTTACTCAATTATTAAATTTTGCATATTCATTTAAGGATTCATAAGAAAAGATTAGATGTACTTGCAAGAGATGCAATAAATTTATATTCAATAGTCGAGATGATGTTGAGGTTGATTTGTTACGATACAGTATAATTAAGGATTACACGATATGCATGCTACATGGTAAAGAAGTTACTATTTTTGATCATGATGAGGAAATAATTGGTGAAGAAGAACACGATATAGGTGGGAATTCAAATTATAATTTGGATACACAAAGTATGCTTGAAGATGTTTCTGCTCAAACGAAAAGGCATTATGATGGGGGGTCGACAATTAATGAAGATATGTTACCGAAATTTGGATCAAAAATATTTAATAGATTACTAAAAGATGTTGATGATGAGTTATATCGAGGTTGCAAATATTTTAGTAAGCTATCGTTTGTCGTGATGTTGATGCTTATCAAAATAATTTGTAGATAGAGCAACAAATCTTTCTCTATGTTGTTGAATATATTAGAGAAGGCCTTTCCTGAAGGTTTGTTGCTACCCATCACATATTATTAAGCTAAAATAATGATTCAAGATCTAGGATTGAATTATGAGAAGGTTGATGCTTGTGTCATTGATCGTGTACTCTTCGGTAGAATTATGAGAAAGAAGTAGAGTTCCTGAATTGTAAAGCTCCTAAGTACAAATATTCTGACGACTTTGTTAAGGATACAATGGACGGTGGAAAAAAACGTAAAAAGGTTCCTCAAAAGATTTTACGCTATTTTCCTCTAAAGCTTAGATTGCAGAAGTTATATATGTTTAAAAAGAATGCACATGATATGAGAAGGAATGTGAAAAAACGTAAAGATGATGGTGTATTAAGACATCCTGCTAATGCTCAAGAGTGAAAAGATTTTGATAAAAGATACAATTTTTTTGGGAAGGAACCTCGCAATGTTAGGCTTTGTTTAGTAAGTGATGAGTTTAATACATTTTCAAATATGAGTTTAACCCATAACATTTGACCAATTATACTTTCGCCATACAACCTTAGACCTTGGAAGTGTTTGAAAGCTCTGTTCTTTATTTTATCAATGATTATTTCAGGACCAAAAATGTATGGCAATGAGATCGATGTGTATTTGGAACCATTGATTGATGAATTATAGGTGTTATGGGATCACGACATTGACACATATGATGCATCTTCAAATGAAATTTTCAAACTGCATGTAGCCCTATTATGGACTATAAATGAGTTTCTGGCATATGAAAATCTATCAGAATGGAGTACAAAAGGTTATCTAGCATGTCCAGTGTGCAATAAAGACACATGTAGCAGATTGTTGTCAAATGGAAAATAATGTGCTATGTGGGTCACCGATGACGTGACAACAAAAGTGTTTTTGATGGAGAAAAAGAAAAAAAAAATAGATAAACCAATTCCTTTAAGAGGAGATGATGTTTTGCAACAATTAGCTAGTGTCTCCCACTTTAAATTTGGAAAGATGAGATCTCAACAGAAAAAATGGAAGCATGGGGTGAATTTGAACTGTACAAAGCATAGTATTTTCTTTGATTTGCCATATTGAAAAAGTCTAGGCTTACGGTATAACATTGATGTTATGCACATTGAGAAAAATGTGTATGACAATATTCTAGCCACACTGTTAGACATAAGTGAGAGACGAATGATAATATTAATGCTAGAATTGACTTGCAAGAGATGTATTTAAGGCATAAGTTGTGTCCAAAGGCTCATGTAAAATTTTATTTAGTGCCTTCAACGTCCTATACATTAACTAACGCCGAAAAGTAAAATATCTGCACATTCTTAACCTTAGTAAAGTATCCAGATGCATGTGCTTCAAGTTTGTCAAAACGGGTTAACGTAAGAACATGTAACATTACTGGATTGAAGATTCATGATTATTATTTTATTCTACAATAGTTATTGCTAATATCTATTTTTAGATTATTAGCTCACAATGTACATGAGTCATTACACGAAATGAGCAATTTTTTCAGACAAATATGTTCAAGAGCACTGAAAGGAGAGGATTTGGTACATCTTGAAAATCAAATTGCTCTAACATTATGCAAGTTGGAAAATATTTTTCCCCCATAATTTTTTGACATCATGATGCATTTACCAATTCATCTTGTTCGTGCAATACTAATGGGAGGACCCGTACACTATCGATGGATGTATCTTATTGAGAGGTTAGAAATCATATATACACACTGTCCATGAAAGTATGAGTTAAATGATACATTATTATATATGAGTTTCTCATATTTGCTTTTCAAGTACTTATATCGATTGAAGCAATATGATACTAACAAAGCACATCCAGAAGGCTCGATAGCAGAGGGTTATATTGCTGAAGAATGCATTACATTTTACTAGAGAAGAATGTAACTATAAAAAGAGCAAATATATAGCAATAGTCATGTTGTCTATTTTCTCTAAGAAAATACGTTTTCTAGGTAAAGGTGTATATTCGAGTATTGATGCTATTGAATTTATACAAATGAGGGCTTTCATTTTGAAGAATTGTGACAAGGTATTGAAATTTATCAGGTAAATATTTTTAAATAACTACTTATTTCGTTAAATTTTCTATGCTTAAAAAATTAATCTTAATTTATACCGTCATCTTGATTGTACTATATTTGTGCATAGAGTACAAGGAAGAACTATTAAAGAAGGGATGTGTTAATGTAGAACAAGAGCATGATCGATCATTTGTTAGATGGTTTGAAGAACAAACACTTTGAAGTTTTAAATTTTTAATTTTCAATTTCATTATTTATAAAATGTGTCTCTTTTTCATTAAGAAAGTGTTATAATATAAATTTAGCAAGCCGAAAATAATTTAGCAAAAAAGTAGTACTAAGTGAAAATTTATTTTAGCATGATCATAATAATATATGGAAGCGGTGAATAAGATAGATAGTAACAAATTCTTTGAGATTAAAAGTTTGATCATGTTAAGGGTACAGTTTTATAGTATGAGGTGATAAAACACAATTCTATTTTATATGTGATCACGTTAGATAAATTAACTTATTTTAGAATATGATTTTCTTTACAAAAATGTGATCATGCAAAGTACACAATAATCTTTTTTTAGTTATATTACTGACGGGGATCAGTCGTTATCACTCAGTCAAGATAAATCTATAAGTTTGCATATCATTTGCGCTAGGTTTTGCTAGTGATAAGTATAGGGTCAATTCCATAGGGAGTTGGTGTACTCTCTCTTTTTGTCATGATTTTTATATTTTTAGAGGGGACTACCTCGGGCAGGGAAGTAACCAAAACCTAAAATAAAATAAAAGAAGGATTAAAATCAAAAGATATTTGGTTTGGCTCAACTTGTCACGCCTTGATCAACTCTTTGGTCATCGGTGTAAAGATTCTCGTTGTCGGCATATGTTAGTTGTTAAAAGCGAGTGTATGTCTGGGGTTTTACTTCTACCAGCCAAACACATCACTCAGGCAGCCCCTTTTTTAATCATCTCGTAGCCACCGAAGCCCCGTCCAGCACACCTATTCAGCCCAGAAGGCGATAGTTGCCCACTCCCTCAACCCTCCTGCCCAAGCTATCGCTCAAGCCAAGCTTACTCCAGCGTTTCCAACTAGGCATTAGCGGAGTAGCTACCACAGACACTTTGCGCTTTTCAGATGCCTGGTCCTTAGCATCTCCACGTACATCACCACACTAATCCCTTTGACTGGCAAGTTGAGAGTCGCTAACACTTGGAATTTTCAGTTCTCAGTTGTAACCTCACCTCGCCCAAGGCATCGTTGCGCGCTCAACTCCAAAGGGTTGGTCAAGTTGTATAAAATCAGATCCAGTGCTTTAGGAACACACACATGCAACTACATTGACCAAGTTAAACCTTACAATGATAAGTTGATTTTAGCTAAACTCGTTTTACCCAAACCAAGTATAAAATTACCTAGAAATAAATAAAAGAAATGAAAAAGAAAAGATAAAAGGAAACGTACTAGAATTAAATAAAGAACGGAAAATAATCCATGGCAGGACCAACCTTGACCGAGGCAAATAAATACAAGGAAAACTAAAATTGACCGAAGGCTTCATTTCTTCCACTCTTAGACTCTCAAAACATCATTCTTGTAATACACTAAGAATAAGAACGAAGAGTGTGAGTGGTTTATGCAGCATCGGCTCTCCTCCACGTACTTCACGTTATTCTCTCGCGTATGACGTTCTGAGCAAGCTAGGATTTGAAGGGATTAGTTTGCTTGCATAAATATCTCCAAATATATTCATTTCTATCATCAATGAGGTCCAAATTGTGCATATCCATTGTGTAAGGAAATAAAGATCTCTTTCCTTATTATCTCGCTGCTGTTAGGATCTTCCGCACCTTACTCATGGACAAGGTCAAGACATGCGTCGTATGCACCTTGCCTTATGTATTATCTGAACTACTCTTTTCTTCTGCTCTGAGCTTCTCCACGTGGCATTAAGTGTTCCCGACGAACGTTTTCCTCGCCCTCTTGCCCAAGGTCATGACTTGTGCTCTGTCTTGCTCAGGATCCAACTTGTCTTAGTAGCGGCTAGGGTGTTTATGCAAGATCTCTTTTCCTTATTAAATGCATCCCTAGTATCTTCAGCAGTTGACCGTCTTGATTTTCTCCTTATTTAGCTCTGCCAGGGTAAAGAATATATACCTTTCCTTGTTTGTGTGCCGCGGTTAGAATCTACATCCGCTCCTCCAAAGATCTCGTCAAATATTTCCTTACCAGCTTCTCGTTCGCCAAGCACTTAATCTTGGGCACATAGAGTCTTCGAACGGCTTGCCCAAGGTGTTTCACAAAAGAAACCACACCTCCAGATTTAAAATGTCAAGTCCAAATCTCGCACTGTACATTATCTTAAGCACAAAAGTTCTTTTCTCAAGGTGTTACTTTGCTTGAAATTTGTCTCTTTCACAGAATGTGGTCTGACTTGCACAAGACTCTGTCTCAAAAAAGTGTGTTCTCCCAGAATCAAAGACACAAAAACAAAGAAAAGAAGACTCGATCTACACCTAGACAAGCTATAAAAGAGCAAGAAAAACAGGCTTGTTAATTACCCTGTAATATAAATTCAAGCATGATCACATTAATTTCTCATAGGTCGATTCATAAGTTTGCACATCATGATAATTTACATTTTTCATAATTTTCTTACTTTTTTTCTCTATTAGATGAAATGTCTGTCAGTGAAAGAAAGAGAACAAATTCATGACAATCTAATATACTTATCATATGGTCCTGATCAAAGAGGAACCCATTATGAGGATTGTATAGTGAATGGATTACGATTTCATACAAAACGTCATGATTCGAACAAAAAGACTCAAAGTTCTGGTATAGTTGTGAAAGTTGAAGGCTCTGAATGTGAATTCCAAGAATACTATGGTGTGTTGGCGGATATAATTCAGTTGGACTATTTAGATAATATTCAAGTGACATTATTTAAGTGTGATTAGTATGAAGGAAAAGAAGTGCAAAAAGATAAATATGGTTATACAAGTCTTAACATGTCAAAACCATAGAATACTAGTGAACCGTATGTTTTGGCGACTCAAGTATAACAAGTGTATTATGTTGAGAACATTAGACTAGACAAAGATTGAAAGGTCATTGTCCCAACATATTCTCGAAATTTATGGAGTGTGGGTGAGAATAAATATGACGAATGTTTGATGACCAATGAGTCTTATCAACAAAATGAATAACAATTTGTAAAAGACTTGACTCCACGCTCTGATAATTTTTATCAGTAGAGTCGAGAGGATATACCGTCATTGACTATCTTTAAATCAATAGTCACACTCAGGCATGATACGCGTGAAGTAATGGTAGTGCAAGAAGAAGAAGGTGATGAGGAGGAAGAGGAGTTAGAAGAGAGAGAAGAAGAATATGATGATGACGACGACGACGATGATGAAGACATTGAAGATAAGTTGTATGAAAGTGAAGATGATTTTGATATTGATTGATTATATTTATTTGTTTTTATTTTGTTTAGATTATTATTTTTTCACATGAACTCTTTCATTTTAAATAGCAAATAATGATTTTCTTTATATTTATTCAAAATTTAGTTATTGTACTATACGATTCATTACCATGATTGTCTTTCTATATAGAAAATTATATATAAACTAGCTAGACTAATATTTATAGTGACGATAAATTGCGACAATAATTAAATGTCACCACTACTAGAAAAACGCTCATACATGACATTAATTTAATGTCATGTATGAGGGTAAAAGAATGTCAAATATGGTAGGCTCATCTATTCCTCGCTCATAGATGACACTGAAATAATGTCATCTATGCGCTCATAGATGACATTATTTTATTTAACGATGACACTAAAATAATGTCATCTATTTCATAATACATGACACAATATAATGTCATCTATATAAAAAAAATGTCATTTATAAGCGAGAAGTTGACACATTTAGGTGAAATTCATGACTTTTTTAGAATGTCATCTATAATTCAAAAGATGACAGTAATTTAATGTCATCTATATTAAAAAAAATGTCATTTATAAGCGAGAAGTTGACACATTTAGGTGAAATAAATGACTTTTTTAGAATGTCATCTATAATTCATAAGATGACAGTAATTTAATGTCATCTATATTAAAAAAATGTCATTTATAAACAAGAAGTTGACACGTTTTGGTGCAATACATGACTTTTTCAGAATGTCATCTATAATCTGATAAATTCAACCATTTTCGTATTTTTTCATTAATTAACCTGTATTTAATATTTTTGGTTTCATCAATATATTTTACTAAATAAAATAATGCCAAATAGAGAATTCATACACGCACTAAAAATATTCATATGCATTAAGTGTCCAATATTCCACTTTGTACATGGAAATAAAAATAAAAATGACAATACTAATTAAAATCAGTAATGTAGCTTAAACTAAAACATGCACCACTAAAATCAGTAATGTAGCTTAAATTAATATTTCAATCCATGCACCTTCATTAATGTAGCTTAAACTAATACACCCCAATGCCGTAGAAGTTTGATGCACACCATGCCCAAAATCATCAATCTTCTTCATCGATCAAACCAATATAATGACACTTCACATGTCAATCTACAAGAAAATCGAGGTAGAATGAGACTTTTTTTTAGTTACTCTTGTGAAAAGTACTTAGAAATAAAATTGAATGAGTTATTTTACTAACCTCATTGATGACAATGGTCGCCCAATCCTCCCGAACCTCGTCAATCTCACATTGAGAATATTCACTTTGATAGCACTTCAAAAAATCATTGAATATACGTAATTATTAGTATTTACAAAAAAATGGCTGGAATTCTAAGAATAATTAGTACACAGAATTCAAGCCCAGATGCATACAATAAATTCAAGCTCAGAAACAAGAGTTAACCCTAAGGTAATCTAGACTAAATTCCTAACCTTGTTTTGTTTAGATTATAGTCCTCTTAAAGTTCAGTTCAAATTATCCCAAAACCCATAACACAAGTTCAAATCTAATGTCAATCCAGAAATCTGCTTATATATAGCCATCAGTCTATCTAGAATCATGTGAGAAATGAGAAATGAGAACGCATCTAGATTATCAATGGTGTGCCTAATTACATGCAGAGGGGAAGATAAAGAAAAGATTTTGTATTAAAGTATGTTGATTTCTGGAACCAACAATGGGGCAAGGAAGCTGCATTCTTATCTATCTTAAACAGATGTTTGAAGTAGCCTAATTTTCCTTAGATCAATCCTTACGTTGTCCCATAGAGATAAGATATAATTATCATCAGTATATTCCTAGATAAGGCCAAGATAGCAATCTCCAATTCAAGTTCTCTAAATATTGACAGAAAGCATTACAAAATCTCGTTAAATTCACCTTAGAAATCATTATCACTGTTTGCTTACCTGCAAGCCGTCAAGCAGATTCTGAAGTGATTCATTTAATCCCTCTAGATCCACTGTTTGCTTACCTATAAAACCAATGTGATAACTGTAATCCAATCAGATGTAGTACGAATTAAAAAGCCATTAAAAGTTACAAGTTTTGCCGTTTCCAGCGTTTTCCTTGGTACCAGCAATAGTATTATCGTTAATGGTTGCAGGTTTACTGCCGTCTGAATTGTCTTCTGAAGGTACGGGAGGTGGAACTTCAAAGCACATAAATTGCGTAAAGAATGAACACTGTGAGAAATTTTACACATAAACAGGCAACTTGTGAGGAAATGGACAGGGCAAATGGAAAGCATACGCACTGCAGAAACACAAAATAGCTTAAGTGGCCTGATGGTAACCTCATCGGAAAGGACGGGAATAAAAACCGTGAGCATTAATGTGTAGACTTCAGATATAGTAGAAGTGTCAGTAGTACTGCTACTAGCATTTAAAGCACCATTAAGCCATACAATTGGATTCCTTGGTACTGGTACACTAGCACGAAGCTCGACTACAAACTCACGAGCCTGGCATGAAGAAGTGAATTTAATTCTTCAACAGAGCTACTATACACATGCTAAATACTAAAAAGCAAATAAACAAAAAAAAAAGAAAAAACTGATAGAAACTATAACATCATAACTGTTAGGCTCAAGGCAAGCACCATATGTAGTCTGCAAAGGAAACACAGGTTATAAATTCTTTATATGTTTGACAGTAAACTATCTCCATCACATTCAGTTCGTATTTCACCATGCCACATTACTCCCGTCTTAGAAGCTTATTCATTGAGCTGCAGTATGCTCTCCGTAAAGGGACCAAGAAATTTTTGTCAAGGCTCTGTGCTTACATATGAGAGATTACGGTATTAGAAATACGAAGCAAAAAAGATGGCAGAATATCCAAGAGTCTGTTACCATTATAAAAAAAACTTATAAATTTCACCTTCAGGTGTTGTAGAAGGCGAGCATATGTCCTGCATTTGTATCGCAAATCAGCATGATCAGGCTTCTTCAGTTGCCCGACCTATTGTATCAAGCGTCACAACAACAAAAATGTATATGATAAAATACCATTATCAGATCATTGTCAATTAGGAAACAATCTTCATAGCAGTACCTGAGAAAAATACATACTTATCATTCAACATGAAATCCACCAAACCCGTAAAATAATTCTTAAGGAATTCACATGCTCTTTTAGCATATGTACTTTTCAAATTTTCAAGTTCCTCACGCTTCTCTTTGACCTGCAAAGAATTTATCCCACTATCCAGAGTAAACTATTATCTCAAAAAAAAAAGGCTATTATCCACCAAACAAGAAGTTATGAGTTCTTAAATGACTGAGCAAATTTTTAATTCATCTCTTTCTCTAACCGCCTTAATAGTTTTTCAACTATATAAAATCCTTATATTTATGTGACAGCATTGTTATTTTCAACTATATAAAATCCACATACAGCTCTCATTTTGGCAAAGCAAGGATCCAAGTAGGGCACGTCAAGATACGATAAAGCACTTCCTAGCCATTCACATGATTCCATGTTGTCAAACATGCTTGATTCATCAAATGATCCCCCTTTAAGACATGCTGCGTACTGCATTTGAAGAACAAACAAATTCAAAAAGAAGATTTCCAAGCGTAGAGATTGATGTAGCATAGAAGAAAGTCGATTTCACCAATTACATCACATAACATAAAACATAAAGTGTCTTTCACAAAAATACAAAGAGAAAAGGGAAGACCTCAGAAGGCATGCGCAGCTTTACAAGAAGCTTGTCAAGTTCCTCAACTAAGGCTTTGTTGTTCACTAACTGCATTTCAAGTCTGTTATTACCAGTTTCAATCTGCACAAGGCAACCCAAGATGGTTATAACCAGCATAACTTGATGAGCATCAAAAAATAACGGTTAATTCGCAAATAATCCCCTAAGGTATACATCCATAAAGCACATCATAACTTTAATGCAAGGTCAAATCAAATTAAACTGAGTAGAGATTTATACCGACTCGATGTCCTCTCTCATGTGCCTTAGTTTTATATTGAACATGCATAACCATTCATCCAAGTCCTCAACACAAGTACTGCCTATATCAAGCCCTTGTAGCACCTGCATAACACAGCAAATTAGATTAGTGCATAAAAAGGGTATTAACCCATCTGTCAACTTGAAGGTAAAAATAAAGCTCATAAGGATTTGCAGGTCATATGCAAAAAAAAAAAAAAAAAACAATTGGTCGCGTTATTTAATGAACTGATCAAATTCTTTCTAGAGAACTTCCTCAACATTTCCATAAAAGGTTTGAGAATACACTTAAACCATCATTATTAACAAAAATGCAAAAAGGTAAGAAGCCAAAGAAACCAGGATTATAATTTCTATGAAAATAAATTTGCTGAAGGTATTAGCTTCAGAGTTCAACAACTGTTTTCTATTATCTTCATGGCAGAGGACAAGCATCAAAGACTCATGACAAAGGAAAAAAGAACTACCTGATGTATCATAGACTCGTTCTCCATGATTGCATGGACATTTGCAGCTTCTAAAGCTTGAAGCTCTAGCTTCAACCGTTCAGAGAACGCTTCTGCTTCACCAATACCCATGACATAACTGCATTTTATCCAATTTACAACCAGACCAAGTTCAAGTGATGCCGTAAACGTAAAGTAGTACCAAAGGGTTGTGACATAGCATATGCTGATTATTAGGTACACATTTTCTGATGATTTGAAGTAATTACATACAAGGAGAAACACACAGACTGAATGGAATGGGATCTCTTTGTATGAATCTTCCTTTAGGTGTATTATATTTTTCCATGGTTCAAGTTCATAGTATACAAATCAAAAGTATTCCTCCATCAAGTCCACAATGCCACCCCCACTGCTAAAAAATAGGAAGTGTACTATATGCAATTGTTCCATGGCTTGCAAAGTAGTAAGAGAGGCACATGGGGAAGTCATTAGTTTTCAAACTTAAGAAAGTCAAAAATAGACAACTAGAATTTTCCACCAACAAAGTCCTAATATTTAAAATGTGAAAGTCTAAGGCCCAAGATAATGTAACGAAATTTAGAGCATTAAATTGCTTAAGCATAAGAAACTACTTGATAGTGTATCAACTACTCTAATTGATGTTGCAGAAGCTAAATAAGAACACACGAGATAATTTTGCGTGGGTTGTGTTAATAAACAACCTACACGGCAGCCTTACGGCCAAAAAGAATAATCAAAATAAGTGTTGTGTTGCTACAATGTTTAGTACCACACAACAACAACACTTCTTACAAAAACACTAAACGTATGATCTTAAAAGACTAAGAATCATACACACTAAACTACGAACTTAATCTGTAAATCGTGTCTATCTAACCTCTTATATCATCTCAAAATCCACACTCAACTTAATGAATGACTCTAGTATTTATAGATAGACTACATGGGCTTGGGTCCATGAATATAGCAACTGCTGGCCCATGTTATCCACATTTCTCGCAGTCAGTTGTTCAGTTGTTGCCTTCCGCATATCTGCCTGGAATTGTGGAACTGTTTCAGTCAGTTGTTGACCACGAGATTTGTGGAACAGAATTCCACTAGCATGAATATCTCAACTGCATGACAACAGTTGGTTGTTGACTCCTGGATTTGTGGAACAGAATCCTACTAGCATAAATATCTCAACCGCCTAGTAAGACTTGGTCTTCCCTCTAGTCTCCGTGCATCCTTCAAGTCTTCACGTGTCTTTCAAGAGACGCCAAGTCAGCCTTCCACGTGGTTGTGGACCTGGATGCTGAGTCACTGCCAAATCAGCCTTCCACGTGGCTGTGTACCTGGATGCTGAGGTCAACAACAACATTCCTGTGAAGAAACACAAAAACACACATGTTAGGTCAACATCCCAAATAACATCAGACTTAAAATACCTAACAAACTCCCCCTGTTTTTGTGCCTTCTTCACAAAACCTTTCTTATAGCTTCACGAGAGTGCTCCAAACTCCCCCTATGTTCATGCCTGCAAAACAACTTCAAGAGCAGCAACAACATAGATAGAGACAGTAACAACATAGATAGAGACAGCAACAACATAGATAGAGACAGCAGCAACAACATAGATAGAGACAGCAACAACATAGATAGAGACAGCAGCAACAACATAGATACGAGCACATCACACGCAGCAACATCCATGTCATACCAACAATAAAGGGTCAGTGTGCTGCAACAATATTGTTCTCCCCCTTTTTGGGAAGATAGGCACACTTTAGGGCAGCAAGAGCTTTCAAAAGAGGAGGCGGTTTTTCTATGGTTTCGTGTGGTGAGTGACAACTGGAAAAGAAAAAAATCATGATGAGGGTAGGAAAACAAACTGGCGACAGTTCAACTCAAAAAGTGTTACGCCATTTCATATTCAACCTGACAAACCCAAAAACACGCTACACGACAGTTATAACCCACTATCAAGAGAGAAATAAGTGATGTTGAGGAGAACATTGCAAGATTATGAGATACAGAAAACACAGGTTGCTGATGTTGACAAGAACATTTTAGAGAACAAACAGGAGATAAAACAGTCTAACTTGCTCTGTTATGTCAACATCTTCTGCAACATCCACCTGGTTTATATAGAAAAAATAGGTGCAGAACTACAAGAATCCAAGAGTTAGTGAGCGTAGAGTGCATCGTCGCAGCGAACGCCGTGCCCCTAGCCTTTCACCCTCGAAAGCAGTCGCAGTTGCAATCCTTTTGTAAGGTAGCATCGTCGCAGCGAACGCCGTACCCCCCAAACTACTTGGATTGTTTACCACACAGTTACATAAAAACATATATAGCAGAATACCAGGCGTCCGTAGACAGATCATGTTGACTGTGATGTTATACCAGCAAGTTAGACACACAAGCTACACCCTTTGATATAGATAACAATAATATAGATACGGGTGTAGCACAACAAAAAAATCAATGATAAAAACAAAGACCAAGAGATTTTTGTAAGTGTACGAATCTCTCATGATCCAAGGGTTTTGTAAAAATGTCAGCAACTTGGTTTTCCGTTTTCACATACTCAAGCTTAATCACCTCTTGTTCCACTAGATCTCTAATGAAATGGTGTCTTATGTCAATATGCTTTGCTCTTGAGTGGTGAACATGATTTTTAGAAATGTTTATGGCGCTCATATTGTCACAGTACACAACCAGGTCATTGTTTTCTAGGCCATAGTCACTAAGCATTTGTTTAAGCCACAGCAGTTGTGTGCAACAGCTGCCTGCTGCAACATATTCGGACTCAGCAGTGGATAAGGAAACACAGTTTTGCTTACGGCATCCATCTTGATTAACCTGCCAAGATTTCGAAAGTTAGTGTGACCTAATCTCTTATGCCAGAGTATGACATCATCAACTTGAGCCTTGTTGCACTTCACATGATCAGTCATGTAACAATTGTCTGACGACCTTGGACCTGTCATGATACACAAGTTCTTGTTGTCGTAAACTTCGCATGCATTTTTAGTAAATTTCACAAACATGTTCTCATCACACAGTTGACTTATGTTGATAAGATTTGCCATAAGTCCTTGCACATGATAAACATTTGTTAAAGCAGGTAAACCAGGAACATTTAGTATACCTTTACCAATAATTTTACCTTTTGAGCCTCCACCGAAAGAAACATTTCCTCCATCATATGTCTCATAATTGGAAAGGAATGTTTTGTTACCTGTCATGTGACGGGAACATCCGCTGTCAAAATACCAAGAACCTGAAACGTTAGTTTTCAAGGCTGTGTACACAACATTGCAAGTTAGGTCAGATTTCTTTACCCACACTGTTTTGGGTTTCTGTGGTGGTACACATTCGGGCCTCTCGTCTCTTTGTTTCTGGTAACAGAAAGGTTTTATGTGTCCAGGCTTAGAACAGTAATGACATATGTATTTCCTCTTATGTCTCTTACCATTTTTCTTACCTTTCCTTGCTTGAGAGATGCTTTGTTTTGTCGGTGTTGATGAGTCTGCAAACACAACACCTGCTTTGGTATTGGATGTTTCTCCTGCCAATGTGGAGCCACTACACGACACAGTTGGTGCCGCATATCCGAGGCCTCTTTTGCTTGGGTTTGCGCTGTCCATGATCTCTTGAAGCGTATAAGTACCCGTGTTCCACTTACGGATGGTAAGTTCAGCCTCTTCGAGTTGGGACTTTACTTTGATGAGCTCTACGTCACGTTGTGTGATCAACGCCTCCTGTTTTGCTTGTACCTCCTTGAGTCGTGTTACCTCGGCTGTTGCGGTCAGCAAATCTTTTGCTTGATGTTTCCATTTTCCCAACAGCTCATCGTACAGCCTTTTCAACCCTTGAATTATTGAGAAGGCATTGCTATCACACTCTTCAGCACAGGCAGAATCTATGTCGTCCTCAACATTTCCTGTATCATCAACAGAGGCATTCAAACAAAACAATGTAGAGTAATAGTTAGAGTCATACCGTTCAGAAAAAATATCCGCATCAATGTTTTGGCCTGTGTTGTCCTGAGAGGGCATTGTTACATGCAGTGCTACGCTCTCAAACGATTTCTCATCAACATCTTCATCATCAGAAAACGATCTCTCCAATGTGGCTTGAAATGTTGTGGTAATGTCGTGTGATGCATTTTGAATTGGTGGACAAAACATGTCAATATTGTTCGGATCCATCGAGCTACTAGAGTAAGTGATACCGTCAGGACCACACTCAGTGTGTCGAGTGATGGCTCTAATACCACTTGATAGTGTATCACCTACTCTAATTGATGTTGCGGAAGCTAAATAAGAACACACGAGATAATTTTGCGTAGGTTGTGTTAATAAACAACCTACACGGCAGCCTTGCGGTCAAAAAGAATAATTAAAATAAGTGTTGTGTTGCTACAATGTTTAGTACCACACAACAACAACACTTCTTACAAAAACACTAAACGTATGATCTTAAAAGACTAAGAATCATACACACTAAACTACAAACTTAATCTGTAAATCGTGTCTATCTAACCTCTTATATCATCTCAAAATCCGCACTCAACTTAATGAATGACTCTAGTATTTATAGATAGACTACATGGGCTTGGGTCTATGAATATAGCAACTGCTGGCCCATGTTATCCACATTTCTTGCAGTCAGTTGTTCAGTTGTTGCCTTCCGCATATCTGCCTGGAATTGTGGAACTGTTTCAGTCAGTTGTTGACCACGAGATTTGTGGAACAGAATTCCACTAGCATGAATATCTCAACTGCATGACAACAGTTGGTTGTTGACTCCTAGATTTGTGGAACAGAATCCTACTAGCATAAATATCTCAACCGCCTAGTAAGACTTGGTCTTCCCTCTAGTCTTTGTGCATCCTTCAAGTCTTCACGTGTCTTTCAAGAGACGCCAAGTCAGCCTTCCACGTGGTTGTGGACCTGGATGCTGAGTCACTGCCAAATCAGCCTTCCACGTGGCTGTGTACCTGGATGCTGTGGTCAACAACAACATTCCTGTGAAGAAACACAAAAACACACATGTTAGGTCAACATCCCAAATAACATCAGACTTAAAATACCTAACACTACTCTTATAATCTACATATGGGCTGCTAATTTTTGTTATTTCTCTCATGTAAGAGATCACCATCAAGGAAGTCCATTAGAACCCCTGAAGTCCTTTAGAAAATATCTTGTTGATCAATTAGAATATATTTCATACCAGGCTGCTATAGTAAATCTGTAATAAGCTACCAAATACTCTTTTCCCCAATGAGGAAGGGGTCTTATCTTACCTGCGCCATAATGGAGTTACTTGCATCAGCAAGTGGTGAAAGATGCATCCTTTTTTATGCCATTGTTGCATTTTGCAAACCTAACTCAGCATCCAGCTCTGCAGATTCTGGAGGACCATCAAATTGCTCGCCAAATGGAAGCTTTAGAAATCGAGCAACACAGTCCATTGCACTTTTTCCGCTGACATGCTCTGCTACTTTCAATACACACACGAATTCAATATATAAAAGGATTATGTGAAGCCGTGAAGGCATGAATAAGAAGACAAGCACCTTCTCCGACGCAAAGCAAGCAATGGTACAAGGGGTCTTGCAACCACTGCAGACCCTCTTCTTGGCCACAGAAACATCGGCACTTCCGCCCTGCGTGGCTGACTTGGTCTCCTTATCCTCCCACTTGAGCTGAGGCCTGGAAGTAGAACCGGCGTAATTAATCAAGCCCCAAGCTTCGAGGAAATCGAAAACCCTTCGAATGGATCCCACATCGCCAATAATCGTCTTCCGCATCTCGGTGAAAGTGATCTTACGGCTGGGGTTCTCCCGAAAGCGCCGTATGATGGCCTTCCTGTAATATTTGTAAACCTTAGGGTTCTTGGACAGCGATCTGCCGTCGAAGAACTCCGGTAGGAATCGAGCCTCGCATTCATGAACGGCGTTCCACGAAAACCACCCTGACAAATTAAATGCCACAAATGATGAGTTAATAGACGTATGACGAAGGAATTATAGAAATTAGATGAGAGATGGGCATACGAGAATAGCTGGGAATGTGAATGACGTGGGCGTCAGGTTCGTTGTGGCGAGGAGTGGAGGGCGCCTGATGAGCGGGGGTGGGGGTGGATGAAGGAGGTGGAGCGGGGGAGGGTTTGGGAGGCGGCTGATGGAATGGAAGAGAAGGGTTGGGATAAGTTAAAATAAATGCTAATGGCCAAATGTGTAGGAATGGGTTGGGATAAATAAATTATATTGGGCCAAAATTATTTTATTTTACAAAAAACACTAATATACATGACATTTTTTAATAAAGTGTCATGTATATTAAATTAAAACACACACATAGATGACATTTCAATGATATTGTCATCTAAGCTCCCAAAGATGACACTATACCATGACATTATTTAACAAAATGTCATCTATATTTTTCCTGACACTTCATACATCACATTTTTTTTTCAAAATGTCATCTATGCAAAAAAATGCGCTCATAGATGACATTTTTTAAAAAAAATGTCATCTATGATGTGTCATGTATGTGCGTTTTTCTAGTAGTGCACATATATATTTTTCTTGTTTCAGTTGAAAATAATTTCAGTATATATATATTTACGGTGTCCATATTATAATTGTCACTATCATCTAGTGAGCATTCATTGTTGCAACAATAACATATGTCACTAATACATTTGTTTTTTTTTTTTTTTTTTTTTTCACTAATACATTTGTTTGTAATGTGAATATTTATTATCATTAAATATGTGATTGTTGTGACACATATAAAATCGACACTAACATACAGTGATAATAAATAATGACAATACTAAATCTTGTCACTGTTAATTTTTTTTTTTGTGATGATTGAAAATATCATCATTGTAGATATACTTGTAGTCACAAAAACGTGATCTTCACTAACATATAGTAACAACAACTAGTCACAAGAATTATACATCTCTGTTTTATTTTATAATGACGACATACATTATTATCACAAAAAATATGTTTATAATGATAACACGAAACATGTCACTATAGGTGACAAGAAATGTTGACAATACTAAACTTTGTAACTTTAAAAATATTTTGTGACGACAAAAATTATTGTCACAATAAAAACATTTATAGTGAAAAACTAATTATCGTCACCGATGTTATCGTCACTATAGAGTGTTTTTGTTGTAGTGACAATAAATATGTATTAGGATTGATTCTTATAGTTAGAGTATACAACTTTAATTTTGTTCAAACTCAATTTTAATTAATAGTATATGTTAAGTAAAGAAATTTTATATTGTATATAATGAATATTTACTTTCATAATTTATACTTATTTCATTACATGGAGTGTGATGTAATGGAGTCTATACAAATTATAAGACAAAATTATAACTTATATTTTTAGTAAGAAAATAAAGGCTCAAAATAAAATATATATAAAATTTAAATGATTGAGTATTAAAAAAAACATCATCTAAAAAAGTACGTTTTTTAATGACATAAAAATATTATTAAAATAATATTAATAATGTTATTTGAGTGAGACACAAAATACATCATGCCAACCTAGAACAATTATTACAGAGAAATAAAATTAAGAATATAAAACTAGTGGTGACGTGTGTTATGAGTTCATGACTAGACTAATAAATAATAAAAAATTAAACCCAACAATATCAACAAAATCTAGAGTGACATGAACTAATAATAATATTAAATCAATGACAAATGAGATATTTTATCTTTTTGCAGACCTAGATTAATTAATGATATTATGCTCGCAAACCTTGATCAGATCATGAACTAGAACTTTAATGGTCGGAACAACACCACTTCCATCCAAGACAATACGCATGTGCTGCATCAAGATATATAGGCAGATCTTGTCTGTTAATGCCTGACTCGGAGTTTAAATCAAGTGTCCGATAAAACGCTTGAACCAATTAATACAACGTTAATGAACCAAGATTATTTGAATCGAAAATTGATAAAATATTGTTCGACCTCACTTATTAAAAAGTTTTAGTTCAAAGAATGAATTTAAACTTAACAGTCTTTGTTTAGTAATATATCAGAACAGTAAATTCTAGTAAATGTATTATTTTGTTAATAAAAAGTTAATATTTAAAAGAAAATAATTAAATGAAAAAATGTCAAGTGTAGTAATCCTGTTTAGGCTCTATTTATCTCACATAAGCTTATAGACCTTAAAGTCTTCGGTAAATCATAATAAACATATAAGGTTGGCAACTTGGCATATTATATATTATTGGGCTCGATTCAATTAAAGACATGCACGTACCCAGCAACGTCAATTTGTGCATGCGAGAGAGTGTTCAAATCTTGTGAGATAAAAATGATGGTAGTATAGTATACTCCCTCCCTCCCAACTAGCTTGAGTCGTATTTCTTATCAAACCGTGCCAACTAGTTTGAGTCATTTCCTTTTTAGGAAATCTTTATTATACACACAAATTTAAATAATATATATTTATATCATCACTTTATATTTTAAACATATACTCCTTTAATTTCTTAATTCATGTATCGAAAAGAAGTGCTCCAAATTAAGTATATGTCAGCATATTTTCTATTTTGGTTTCTTTGAAATCAGTTGCATGTTCTTCCAATATTTTATTTAGAAGACTATTTAAAATTAAACCAGACATTTTGTACGTCTCAAGAAGTAGCTATTATATTAGTATACCAACACTAATCAACCACACCTTTTTCAATATTGTATGTCCATCATTTCAGTCATATTATTACATTATTTATTTTAACAATATTTGTTATAATCATTTTGATAAACTATAATGACAAATTAATATGTTCTACTCTTTCCCATTAATTATTATTCATTTTCTATTTTTGTATGTCTCACTAATAATGATTTATTTTTTTTTTGGATAAAGATTTGCATATAGATTGTTTCTTACTTTTTGTGTAACAAATAAATATTGATAATTTCTTGACACTCGTGTAAAAAGTAAATGAGTCATTATTAACGGAACAGATGAAGTACTAAATTAAATTAGTGTTTTGTTTGTCCCATTAAAGTTGATCTACTTTGACCAAATATGTGAAAGTGTTTGTCAAAAGTACGACAACTTTGGTGGAACAATTATATTGAATATATGTAACTACAGAATT
>JAPKLX010000075.1:249324-381025 GCA_026898415.1 Leonotis leonurus
ACAACTTTGGTGGAACAATTATATTGAATATATGTAACTACAGAATTTCAGGAAACATGTCATGACTCATAAGTATTAATACTGAAATAGAACTAATTGGAAACGTCAACAGTCGTCGGAGATTAATAGATGTGGATAACCGGTAAGATAAGTTACAAATGTTGGCGTATAAAATATTACTCCCTCCGACCCATTATAATTGACCATATTTGACCAAAATGTTAAGTGCTTATCGATTTTTGTGGCCAACTATAATTGATCAGAAGGAGTATTATTCAGATTAAATGATACATAGAATCTCAGCATCATATATGTTTTTTTATTTCTTGTAACAATGATAATTTTTTAATATGAATTTATTATTTTATATTAAAATTTTCTTATGATCAACAAAATTTTCATATTATGATTTAAAATAAAATATTTATATTATGATAATCTAGTTTGACAAAAATAATTATGAGTTATTTGATATAGTAATTTAATGTATTATGTCTGCATCCAATAGAGCACATGTGTGTAGGAAATGTATTAAATACCCTATTAAATATAAATGTCTGTGTCAAGAGAGCATATTAGTTACCTTTTCAGAGCGAGTAAGTAAAATAAAATCTTGTTTGCCATATCGAATCAAGAGATATAGAGACAGTTTTATTATATTAGTAAATGTTTAATCTACTGATCAATAAATTAATATCAAAATAATTGGCTTGCATCCTCAATTTCCAATATCTTGTCTTTCATTTTACCCCAAACCAGTAAGAAGCGTACGCGTTTAAGTGGGTGGCTATTGATTGGCATTCGTAGGGCCAAAATGAGTAGTCGAATATCAATAAAATAGTATAAAAAGAAACAGATTGCGAAAAAAATATTCAATACTGCGACATACATAGGAATATTTAAATCTAATTTTAAATGATTATAGTTAAATTTGTTCATTGAATTTTTCACGAAATCCTGCTCGAAATATTTGATTTTAGGTGCATTTTTCTCTGAAATTTATTGTTTGAATACGACTAGATAACTACTAATATCAACAATTTAGAATGATTGAGAAATATAATCATCTGATTTTCACGACACCTTCTGTACCGTAGTGTAAGTTGGGAGTTGCTCCGAAAAGTAAGGCTTACAACTAACGAAATTAAAATTCCACTATGGTTGCCCATTGATCTGATCATCTAATCCCTTTGTTTTGCGCGTTTGTTTTCTCTGGGCTTAATTACGGCCATTATCGTTTGAACAAGAGTGTGATCTCCCTTGGCATTCTTGGCATACGAGTTTTCTTAAACTTAGTTTATATATGGTCATGTATCTCTTCTCTAATAACACTTTTTAGGATGCTAAATTATTTAACTTGTGAATTTATTAAACATAAGTAAGTCAAATTGTAAAACAAGTAATAAATCCAAACCAATATAAGAGCATCCCCAATGGGGGTTGCTCAAATAAGAGTTTTTGTGGCAATTTCGTAAATAAATGGAACTTTTTTGGGTGGGTTTGGGAGATTGTGTTGGTAGGTAGTAGTGAGAGTTTATCACTTTGAGTTTTCGGAGTCTCTACTTTAATAATTATAGAATGATTGAATTTGAGAAAAATAATATTAATTTAATTTGTTAATTTAAATTTGTAATATAAAATAAATAAATAAATAAATAAAAATGAAAAAATTTAAATATTTAATTTTTGATTAATATTTAAATTTATTTAATTAAATCACATTAAAATTAAAATAGCAATTTTAGAAATTAAAATTTCATTAATTTTAATTTCAAATACAGAATAGAAGAAATTGAAATACAAGAATTGAAAACACACGAAATTAAAATACAACAAAAGAAACGAAAAAACACACTTAATTTAAATTCCCAAATCGAGCGTAGATTTCTTCGATTAAATCATGCTCGAGCATCTCGTAAGCACGCGTATCTTGGAGGTTAGTCGAACGCTCCATGTAGTCCTTGAATTGTTCGTTGGCACCGCGAGTTGTTTCTTCGGGTGGAGTGGAGGAGGAGCTTGCTTCGGTCTCCGGTGCCCAACTAGTCGTATATGGACCTTCGTCTTCAACAATCATGTTATGCAAAATAATGCAAGTATACATGATGTCGGATAAATGCTCACGAAACCAAAAGCGTGTCGAACCTTTAATGATTGCCCATCGAGATTGGAGTACTCCAAATGTTCGTTCGACGTCCTTGCGTGCCGCATCTTGCATAACCTTGAAACGAGATCGTTTCTCGTCGGTGGGCGTCGGCATTGATTTGATGAAAGTCAGCCAACATGTGAAAGCGTCGTAGGCTAAATAATAGCCCATGTTGTATTATTTGTTGTTGACCATGAACGTCACACGAGGCGCTTTCCCGTTGAGCACGTCGTTGAACACTGTAGACTGGTAGACCGGAGACTCCGAAGAAAGCGTGTCATATCCATAGATCTTGGGACGCGACCGCTTCGAGCATGATAGTTGGGTTGCCTTTGTCTTGACGTGTATAAGCCCCGCGCCACGCCATCAAATAATTTTTCCACGCCCAATGCATGCAATTGATGCTACCAAGCATGCCGGGGAAGCCGTGCTTCTCTTCGTGAAGCTCCATTAGGCTTTGAATATCTTCTTGGTTGGGTCTCCTCAAATATTGAGACCCAAAAGTCTCAACAACGGCACGGAAAAAACTTTTGAGGCATTCGATGCCCGTTGACTCGGCGACCCGGAGATACTCGTCGTATTGATCGACGGCACCTCCATTTGCAAGTTGCCGGATTGCAACCGTGCATTTTTGTAGTGGCGTGAACCCTTAACGGCCCTTAGCATCCGTACGTTGTCGGAAGTATTCTTCACAATTCTCCAAGGTCATGACGATGCGGAGAAATAATTCTCTCCGCATACGAAACAGGCGTCGAAAATAATTGTCGGGAAATGTTGGATTTTGGGAGAAGTAGTCATTGTATAGACTTACGGAGGCCTTCTCTCGATCCCTCTTGATGAAGGCTTTCTTCTCTTTTTTTTGGATGTTGGGAGTCGAATGTGCCGAGTGATGTTAGATATTTATGACCCGCCTCCATAAAATTATTTGCGAGTTGCAAAAATTGAGCATTAATTTCATCGCCAGAATCGAAAAAAGAAGACCTTTTGGAGAGAAAATATAGATAGAAGAGTGGATGAAGGTGTATGAAGAATGAAATGAAGTGTAGTATTTATAGATGTAGATAATTTAAATAATCAAAAATTAAAAATATAATTTAAATATTAAAAAAGGGTGGGTCGCGGGAAACCGTGCTCCGCAGCAGTGAAATCGGGACAGTTGCCCGCGCCCAGTGCCCGTAGCTCGGGACACAAACCCGGTTCCCGCAACCCAACCCCGCAGCAGGGGTTTCTCCCTCGAGTTTCCCGCGCCCCCCCTGCCCGGGTTTCCTGCACCCCATGACGCTGCAGGTGCTCTAAGAATACCAATTGGAAACTTAGTTTGGTGCAAGCACACCTACATCATCTAAGGACTATTAACTTAAGAAAACAATCCACTATATAGAGTTTTATATACACAAGAAAACAAACAATTGTATTGATTTTCTCCTTATCCGTCTACATTCTTTTCAGAGGACTTGAAATTGAGTCAACACTACTTATGACCCCAACGAGTTTACAATCCATCAAATTAAAAGTTCTCTCACAAAGTTCATCACACACAAACCCACAATATGAATATAAAAAATTATTGTTTTGATTACACATTCAATAAATCATAAACTAAACAAACTAATAAAGATGCACAAAACTAATGAAGACCCTCAATGGTTGGCTATTCACTTCATAATGTTCATTGTCTTGACAGTGTGGAACAACCTGCGAGACAGAAACCATAATACACATATTATGTTCGATAATACATAAACTGTCAATTACTTAGTATATCTCCACAGGAACACAAGAAACATGAAGATTCGGTGTTAAATTTATCCCCTCCCCCCATAAGGAAAATTTGGAGGGAGTAAAATTTAGTAAAAAATAAAAAATCGAGTTCGGTTTAAATTTTGATTTTCAGTTTAATTTTAATTTTGTTATAAAAAAAATTAAAATTATGAAACATATTATATAATAATTATTTATCTAATATTACTTATTAAATAATTATTTATGTAATAGGAGTATTATTTATTAAATATATAAATTTATATTAAATATATAATTTAATAATAATTTATTTAATATTTTCGATTTAGGTTTACCAAATTTTATTTTCGATTTCAATTTTATATTTTTCAATTCTATATTTTTTTGAGTTTCTCTATTTTTTGAGTTTGATTATCTAACCGAACTGAACCCACTTACTCCATGTAAGTTTGCTAAATAAAACTTTAGAAAAAGACATTAAGATAGAAAAATACAATTAGCAAATACTATGAGCTGTGAGCCGCGCCTATATATGGTGAAGATTGGAATGAACCCTTTGTACCTCTCTCGATAGATATTTAAACGGATATATTGATTAATAAATAAGAGATTTGGATATGGACATGGCAAGTTAGTTGCAGCAATAGAATTCAAAGCTGGTGGAGATGTACTCCATGAGCTTTACAAGTGTTGGAGTAAACCAAATTCAATGAACCAACTCTTGGACTGATATGTCTTTCCAAGTTCTCGTTTATCAGTTAGATTTTCTTTTAATGTCATTTTAATTTTCTTATTTTCATAGAACTGTAGAGGCTCTATATATTGTAAGCTTTTGCTGCGGTTTCTGTAAGGCAAAAATCAACCATCACAAAAAGGAAAAATTCTATTTCAAACTCTCCGAAATATTATCTCAAATTGCCTGAATTTTATTGCCTTCAAAATTCTTTTTCTATCTATTTCTTTCAAACTGGTATTAGAGCCAGAAAATTTCAATATGTCAAACTCTCTCGTTTCACAAGTTCCCCATATCAATGGCGAGAGGTTTGATTATTGGAGTAATCTAATGAAGCTATGTCTTGAATCTCAAGACCTATGGAGTGTGGTCGAAGAAGGTGTAGGAGTGCCGGAAGACGAGACGCGACTCACAGCCGCTCAAAAGGAACTCCTGAAGAGCAAGAAGCAGAACGATCAGAAGGTTCTCTTCCAAATTTATCAGACGCTTGAAATTCCCGGTTATGAGAGAATTTTAAAAGCAGCAAACGCTCACGAGGCTTGGAAAATGCTGAATACCACATATTCAGGCCAAGATCAAGTCAAGAAAGTTCGCCTACAGTCAGTGCAGGCTAAATTCGAAAAACTCGAGATGAAGGATAGTGAGAAAATCTCAAAGCATTTTACTCGCCTCACTTCCATTATCAACCAAATGGCTTCAAACGAAGATGTTGTGGAAACGCAAAGAGCTGCTGAGAAAATCCAGCGAAGCTTACCAATGAAGTTCGATCATATTGTGGTCGTAATTGAAGAATCAAAAGATGTTACTTCACTTTCTCTTGAAGGCTTGCAAGGAAGGCTGGAAGCTCATGAGGCTAGGACCTTGCTGAGAAGTAAACGAACAAACTCTTCTCATGATCAAGCCTTAAAATCTCAGTTCACATCCAGAAAAAGTCAGGGTTCATCCCATGGCAAAAATCACAACGGAAATAATGGAAAATGTGAAGAATCGAAGAAGGAGGAGAAAACATCGTTCCAAAGTGGCAAGGCCCGAAGCAAATACAAAGGTAAAAAACCTTACTTTGAGTGCAATTTTTGCCATAAGCCTGGTCATAAAGCAAACGATTGTTGGGAGAAACATCCAGAAAAGAAACATGTTGTTGGTTTCATGCATAATGAAGATGAAAAATCTGAATCTTTATTGATTGCTTTTGAACCTTTGTTGATTGCTTCTGATGGAGATGTTGGAAACATATGGTACTTGGATAGTGGTGCAAGTAGGCATATGACTGGAAATAAAAATCTATTTTTGAGTCTTGTGGATGCTAATGATGGTCAAGTTACCATTGGAGATGCTAAATCTTACAAGATTCAAAGCACTGGTGAAATCACTTTCAAGACGAAGGCCGGAACAATCGAAAAAATGTCCGAGGTACTTTACGTACCAGGCATACGCAACAATCTCCTTAGCGTCGGTCACTTGCTAAAGAAGGGATTTGATTTTTGACTTGTTGGAGATCAATGCAGCATGAAGAAGAACGGCCAACAAGTGGCAAATATTGTGATGGGATCAAATAAATTATTTCCTATCAGACTTGACGTCATGAGTGGTACGTGCATGCTTGTTACTTCTAATGATGAAGTTTCAAAGTTATGGCATGAGAGGTTCGGGCATCTAAACTTTCGGAGTTTGAAGGAGATGTCAACCAAAGAAATAGTCCAAGGGCTGCCTAAACTCAAGGTGATTAACGAAGTGTGCGAGGAATGCCAATTGGGGAAGCAACATCGTGAGTCTTTTCCATCCAAATCAAAGTGGATTTCTCGATCACCTCTGGAGCTCATCCACACCGACCTTTGTGGACCGCTGCGAGTGCCATCTCTTGGAGGCAGCAGGTATTTCTTGTTGTTTATTGATGATTACACAAGAAAAATTTGGGTTTACTGTGTGAAGGAAAAATCAGAGGCCCTATCTTGTTTTAAAGAGCTCAAGTCTCAAATTGAGAAATATTCTGGTTCTCAAATTAAAAATCCGAGGAGTGATCGTGGTGGAGAATACATGTCTTCTTTATTTGAAGATTTTTGCCGAAACAATGGCATTCTCCATGAATGTAAAACAAGGTACATGCCTCAACAAAACGGAATCGCGGAGCGCAAGAATCAGACCATTATGGATATGGTTAGATGCATGTTGAAGAAGAAGAACTCGCCTGCGTGTTTCTGGGCTGAAGCGGTCTCTTGTTCTGTTTACTTGATCAACCGATCTCCTACAAAGAGCTTGAAGGATTCTACTCCAAATGAAATCTGGTATGGCAAGAAACCAAATGTTGTTCACTTAAAAACTTTCGGTTGTCTTGCATACTCTCATATTCCAGATTCTTTGAGATCGAAGCTCGACGATAAGTCTGAAAAATGCATTTTCATCGGTTATAGTCAAAGATCTAAAGCTTACAAGCTTTACAATCCAAGAACAAAGAAGATGATTATTAGCAAAGACGTTCGATTTGATGAAAATGGTTGCTATAATTTTTTAGATTTTGCAGAGTTACCTGGATGGCATATCTTGAAGATGAAACTTCTTCGGATCCAGATGTTGATGCCGATGTTGGTGTTGAAGAACCACAGCCTGAAAATCATGGGGCTGAGGAGGAGCAAAATTCACCACCTATGGAAATAAGGAAAACGTGATCCTTGAGGGAGATCTATGATGCTACCGAAGAAGTGGACACTACGGATCATGTATATTTTGCATTCTTTGCAGAAGAAGATCCAGTCACTTATGCAGAAGCATCAAGTGAAGAAAAATGGGTGGATGCAATGAAGGAAGAAATCAAATCTATTGAGAAAAACAGGACGTGGGAGCTTACCACTTTGCTTTCACACAAATCAGCCGTTGGTGTGAAATGGGTGTTCAAAACCAAAACCAATCTTGATGGTTCCATCAACAAGTACAAAGCACGTCTGGTTGCAAAGGGGTACAAGGAAAACGAAGACGATGATTTCAACGAGGTATTCACTCCTGTCTCTCGACTTGATACGGTTCGATTTTTGATTTCTCTTGTTGCTCAAAATGGTTGGAAGTTGCTGCAAATGGATGTTAAATCAGTTTTCTTGAATGGTATTCTTCAAGATGATATTTATCTTGAACAACCTCCCGGTTTTGTGAAGAAGGGCGAAGAAGGAAAGGTGTATAAACTGCGGAAAACTTTATACGGGCTGAAGCAATCCTCCCGTGCTTGGTATGATCAAATCAATAATTTCTTCTTGAAAAATGACTTTTAAAGGTGTCCTTTTGAACACACTCTTTACGTCAAGAGGCATTCAAAAGGAGGTTTTATGGTTGTAAGTTTATACGTAGATGATTTAATCTTTACTGGAGATGATATGAAGATGTTATCTGAATTCAAAAATTTAATGATGTAGGAGTTCGAGATGACTGATTTGGGAGAATTACACCCATTTTTTTGGGATTGGCATTCATCAATCAAAATGTGGGATTTTTATCTTACAAGAGAAATATGCTGCTCAATTATTGGAGAAGTTTAACATGAAGAATGCAAATCCAGTTTCAACTCCTTGTGTTACAGGTTCGAAGCCTAGTTGGAAATTTGATGTATCTCACTGCTACAAGACCCGACATCATGTACGCAGTAAGCTTGATTAGCAGATTCATGGAGAAGCCTTTCTCATATCATTGGGAAGCTACGAAAAGAATTTTGCGATACATCAAAGGAACTATCGACTATGGTATTTTCTATGAACCTCGTTTGCCCGTAAAACTTGTTGGGTATATGGATAACGATCTAGGTGGAGGTATCGATGATTCAAGAAGCACTTCAGGTTATGTTTTCAGCCTTGGAAGTGGAATTATTTCTTGGTGTTCGAAAAAACAACCGGTTGTGGCTCTTTCTACCACCGAGGCAGAATATATCGCGGCATCTCTGGCTGGATGTCAAACTTTGTGGCTTAGAGGAATTCTCAAAAATTTGAACTTCATGCAGAAAGATCCTACGATCATATATTGCGACAATAGTTCTACAACCGTCTCAAAGGACCCCGTTTTGCATGGGAAGATGAAGCATATTCATATGCGTTTCCATTTCCTCCGAGAACTCGTTCATGAAGGAGAAGTAAATCTTGAGTATTGTCGAAGTGAAGAGCAGATTGCTGACATCTTTACAAAACCGCTTGGAGGGCATGCTTTCTCAAGAAATGTTGTTACATTGGGTGTTCGAAGGAATTTTGGTTTAGGGGAGGCATTGTTGGAGTAAACCAAATTCAATGAACCAACTCTTGCACTGATATGTCTTTCCAAGTTCTCGTTTATGAGTCAGATTTTCTTTTAATGTCATTTTAATTTTCTTATCTTTCATAGAATCGTAGAGGCTCTATATATTTTAAGCTTTTTCTACGGTTTCTGTAAAGCAAAAATCAACCATCACAAAAAGACAAAATTCTATTTCAATCTCTCGGAAATATTTTCTCAAATTGCCTGAATTTTATTGCCTTCAAAATTATTTTTTCTATCTATTTCTTTCAACAAGCAAAAGCCAGATCAAGCTTGTGATCTGCTTGAGGGCCAATTTGGTCATGTTGGTGCCACAATTTATTGGACCTAAACCCATGGTACGTTCCAATATATAAAAAATTAAAAATAATGATTTCGTGATATACACAATGAGGGTGATTACATTAATCATTAACTATATCTTGTTTTATTATTGGTTTGGTAAGCAAGTTTGATTTGTAATATGGACAAATGGGAAAGAAAAGAAAGCAAAACAGGTGATCCAAGGCATTGATGAAGAAAAAAGGTTGATTGAATTTAAAAAACTTTTGTAATAACATGCCATGTGGAGAGGGCTCTGGGACATGGATTTGGTGACGTGGACATTAGAGTATGAGCATTGACGACGACGCCATTTTCGATCTCTTTTTGTCCCTTTTTCATAGTTGTATGAGGTCGTTTTATACGGTTTTTGGTCCTTTTAGTATCGGGTACGACACAAGATCTGCATAGAAATCAAAACCTGTAAATAGAGCATTTTGGAATAGTATGAAGGCAATAAAGGATAGACAAGGTTAAACTCAAGAGAAACACTGTAATGAAAATCATGATTGAGGCCAGATGATCGATGTAGGATAGTTGGAGAAAAATATTGGTCAAAATTGTAGTAATGGAAAACACGTGGAACAAGAGCAACAAGCAAAGTGTTGAGAACTGGACCTGGCGCATGAAGCAACAATATACTATTCATCCTCAAATTAGGCAACAACTTTCAATTTTCAGAATTCTAATTAATTAGCATTTTAGAGAGAAAAAGTTTTATTTTAGTAACTAGCTAGCTAGGGTGAAGGAGAGAAAAGTTTTATTAACCTTTATTACTTTATGTTGTTATTGGTGAATTTGAAATTTTATTTAAAAAGTTCATTTATACTATTTGAGTTATTTTGTTCTCTCTCATAATGTTGGTACGTAATGTTTTGTTTATATATCTTAGTGTCTTAGTTTTGTTAGGCATGCATGCATGTCTTTGGGGGATTCCTCCACATGTTTCATGATTATATGATAGTTTGTCACAAATTAAAGCTACTTTTCCATCCTAATCCTATTGCTGGTTCACACCAATTAATGCATAGTGAATAATCGTGAATCAATGACTAAGTGTTTATGTCAAGTTAAATTGATCTCAATATATCAGAAGCAACTTGTTATAAACTAATATTTGTTTTGAGTTCATATTTTCAGTTTTCCTTTGCAATATTGAAGAAAATTAAACAAGTTTGAGTTCAGTGGTACTGTTAATCACGACAAAATCTCGATATTCATCCAAGTGTTACAGTGACATAAGGAAGCCATTATTCCTACCTCTTTCCCGAAAAGTATACTTTTATTGCATGTTTGAGCCGTTTACAAATATTATTCTTTTCTTTTTTAGATAAAACCTACAAAATATTAAATATTTTATATCAAATATATATATATATATATACTAGAACTTTCTACCCGTGTAACGATAATTATTAAAAAATTAATATATTATTATATTTACTTAATTTATTAAAAAAACATGAATATAAGAATAAAAAATAGATTAATATCTAAAAATAAGCAACTATAAGAATATTGTCAACAAATTAATTATATATTTATTAAAATTAGTGCTTAGGTTTTTATTTCGCCCTTTTTTTAATAACAAAAAAATCAAAAATTATCTACTGCCATAACATCTACAATAACTAAAAAATAATAATAACATTCATATAAATATATCATATTATTAATTAATACAACATATTTGTTTTATTAGAATTATATCAGGCGTGTGTGTTGGTTTAGAGATAGTGAAGAACACATCGCTCAAGTAGAAAAATAATTTTTTAGAAAAGATCATCAACGATCACAAAAGGTAAGAAAATCTTAAGTAAAAACTATATATATATATATATATATATAAGAGAAATATGAAGAGGATGAGAAGTGAAATACCATGAACAAAGATCAAAATCTTGAGTCTTGACTTATGTCTTGATCATCGGTGCAAAGTTGTTCGTTGTCTCGGCATGTCATCGGTTAAGGGCAAGCGTAAGAATGAAATTTTACTCCTACCACCCAAACGCATCACTCAAGCAGCCCCCTTTTTAATCGTCACGTAGCCACTCAAGCCCCGTACAACACACCTTTTCAGCCCAGGGGTAAGGGTTACTCACTCCCTATCCCCCTTGCCCAAGATTGCTCCTGAACCAAGCTTACTCCGATGTACCCGAATAGGCATTTGCGGGGAACACAACAACCATGGGCACACCATCTTAGACGCCCGTCCCATGACGTCCCCACTTACTTCACCGCACTGATCCCTCTAGCTAGCAAGCAGGAAGTCGCTAACACTTGGAGTTTCCAGCTCACAGTTTTAACCTGATCTCTCCCAAGACTGCTACTGGCCAGACAACACCGAGGACTTGATCAAGTTGTATAGGATTCAGATCCAGCACTTTAGGAACACGCCAAGACGTTATAAGTCCGTACTCAATTCATCTTTCCCAAGCCAAGTCTAATAACCTAGCTACTCATACGGAAAATAAAGAACAAAGATGAAATAATTAAAAGCATACTTGTATTAAAATACGGGAAATAAAGTGTTACCAAAATATCCTCTTTCCAGGACCAACCCGTGACAAGGCCAAAAGCATAACAGAATATTAAAAGTGTTTACCCGTAGGACTTGTTTTCTCCTCCCCAACACCCATAAGAAAATAAAAGAATACTAAAAGTGTTTACCCGTCGTCCCTCCCCTCTCATGTATGTTTCTCTGATTTATAGCATAGGGTATATATAGCAACTCCATGGGCTTGGGCTCTTCGTGTGGTGGTGGTTGGGGTTCTGGCAAACTTTCCTTCCCGATCAGATATTCCGCGAAGAAGGAAAGATTCTCAATCTTTCCCCAAATCGTTGGTGAAAGGAAAAAGAGATATGTTTCCTTTTCCGTGGAAGGAAAGAAATCTGCCGCGAATCCCCGCCTCTTGCCCTTCGTCTTGTGCGCTCCCGGCTGCTTGGTCTGTTCTCTACTGTAGTGTGGTCTCGGGCGGTACTTCATCTTGAACTCCAGATTGCCCAAGCTTTTTCGTGCAAAATCTTTCCTTTCTCCTAGACGACCCGAAGCTTGCCCTCCATCCTGCTTGCCATAGACTTGTGTCCTTCCATACACGAAATACGACACAAATAAAGGAAAAAAAATACTCGATCTAGACCTAAAACAAGACTAAAAAAGAGCACGAAAAACGGACTCGTCAATATCCTCGAGATAAACACTACTCGTGCCATCTAGAAAGAGAAAGCTATCACTCAACTTGGAGAGAGGAATATGATGAGGAACTAGAGCAGATTGAGCCTTTGATCCAAACACTGTACTATGGAAATAACGACTCTGTCCAGGAGTAGCCCGTGCCCGGGCTACATAACAACCAGTTTCTGATAAGGTTCGTCTAACAGCAAGCTTCACCACAGATCCAACTCTAAGCCACGTCATAGCTATTAACTGCAAATTATTGATTACATATTATAATTTATTTACATATCTTTGTGCCTAACTAAATCTAAGCTAGACAAATTTATTCTGGGTGACTCAAAATATTTATTAATCTACAAATATTTGTACCTTCTCTTGCAGATTTTTTTGCAAATATGTTCTCTAGTAGCAAGCCTTAACTAAAAATATTCATACTTCCTGCAACTTCTTGGGGTCCTTATCTTGGGATACAAACAATGGCAAAACATGCGTCCGGAAAGAAGCCCTCCTCCAATAAGGGGGTGTTTGACTAAGCTTATAAGCTCCTTAAAAGATCTTATAAGTTGTTTAAAAGCTTATAAGCTCCTTAAGAGTGTTTGGCAAATTAAGCTCTTTGATAGCTTATAAGTTGGAAAAATAAACTCTTGGAGCTTATAAGCACTTCAAAAAATAAGTAGCTACACCCCAACTTATTTTCTCAACTTATAAGCTCTTGCAATAACTTATAATCTCCAAGAGCTTATAAGCTCTTTAAAATAAGCTTAGTCAAACACTCTCTAAGTACAGTCCGAGATAAGCGAATCAGCTGCCTGCATTATTCAAAGCAGAGCTGGGAAGAGCTCTCAGAACTTCCCAACTGCATGCCTCATTTGCAGGGTCTTTACAAAGCCTCGACAGCACCATCTGACTCAATTTTTCATATAACCTGAAGCGCGTTGCTGGTTGATCCAACAGTGTGTGTATGTGTAGAAACGTAAACATCAGACATAATAAGACAAAAAGAAGGGATGATTTTCGAGTCGCCTTGCTCGAGTGGGATTCATGCAGGATCTTCACCGAAATATAGAGCCACTGCTTCAACATTTTTTTCCCTACCAAACAAATAAAGAACAAAACCTAAATTTGTATCTTCCTTTATGACTAAACAAAAATTTGAAATAGGACAATATGAGAGGTTGTGTATAAATTGATTATTCGAGTTCAATATGAGATGTTTGTAGACATGATATCATAAATGAAATAGGACAATGGAGCAACCAAAGATTGATCAAGTATCAATAGCCCGAAAGCTGCATACTCTCTGAGAGTCATTCATACTCAATCTTCTTAAAAAGCATATTATGTAAATTATGGAGAAAAACCTTAGTATGAATATTAAATCTTTGAAACATAAGAACGTAGTGTTTCCTGAATAGACATGAGTTTCTTATAGGTTAACATGAAACATGGAAATTATCTAAAAGCCATAACAATCATACATTCTTATGGAAGCTGAAAATATATAAATCCATGGAAGAATAAGCACGTAAGAAAAGGTGAAAGCACTTTTATCCCCATAAAAAGGCATATGAAGCAAATAGTAATAAATACTATAGTAATTCTAACTTTGTTTGTAGATACTTGTAAAAGCGGAAAAACACTGAAATTTCCATCTATCAAATGGTGAATGACTGCAGAAAGCTTTTTCCCTTCATGAAATTGAATTAAATAGCACATAAATGCTTGAGAAAGTAAATTAGCTATAGAATAACCAACTGACAGAGGGAGAATGTGATGATATAACTAATGAAAGCATAAAATCCTGGATGAATTCAATTTTAAGGGAACCAAAGTCCTTAACGTGCAGATCTATATAAACCAGTGTTGATATGCGCCATGGCAAAATAGAAGAGGAAAAGAATGAGCGATTCAGAAAAGAACAAAACCTAAATTTGTATCTTCCTTTCTGACTAAACCGGGTAAAGGGAAAAAGAATAATTTCCCCATATTTCAGAAAACGTGAATTATAAAAGAGGAAAATTGTCTCTGTACGTGGATTATGAGTTTGAGAATCAAGTTAATACCAATTGAGTCCGGTCTCTTCGATTTGCTTATGGTTCACATTCTCCCTCTCTTTCTCGTTCTCTCTGCGGAGGAGCTAAATTCAACCGTTGCAGCAGTTCCGCGGTTGAAAATTTGTACAAAAAGTCGAGTTTTAGGTGTGAAATACCCAGAAACAATAGTCAAATCGAATTAGATTGGAAAATGGAGAAAACAATCAATAAATATGCCAACTGAGTAATTCTTCCCCTAATTTCCTTTGTGGCGAAGGAGCACCCAACTTCGAAGAGGAATTTGGTGAATGCCTGAAGAGATTCGAGGGGGAGAGAGCAGAAGTCGTGGCAGACGGAGATGGAGGCGGAGGCAGACAAGGTCGGAGTGGTAGTGCTGGAAATTGGAACGGGTGGTAGATGGGATTCTAGGTCTGGTTTTAATGACTTAGGAACGTGGTGGCTTTCTCACTGTGCACGGCGGGGCAAGAGTGGCAACGGCCATAATTTAGAATTATGAAGATAGAAGAATATCATAAATTATGCAGTTGTGTATGACTCATGAAGAGACGCGTATGATCCATGAAGAGGCATGATAAAAATTTAAAAGACACGATTAAAACTGTTTTATGAAAACTGTCATAAAATTAATCAAAAACTCTGTTTTTATATATTATATAGATCATATAGATTCTATTTTATTGATCTATTCTAGACTGAATATACACTTTTCACTTTTTTCTTTAAATTCTACCGACTCTATCACAATACAATTTTCATGGGGTAAGGAGTGTTTTTGTGTTGAAATGTGTTGTTTCTTAGCAATTCAATCTAAAGGTATTGATTTGAAAATTATTACCTTATTAATTTAATATCACCATTGGTCCAACTCTTTGTCATTTACTGGAAATGTCAAAAGTTAATTGGACCTACTCGATATATATATAAAGGTTAATCTTATTCAGGTCATGAGAAATTAAGCAGCGAAATCCTTTTTATATATACTTCATCTATCTTGATAATAACGTCTCATATTTTTTTTGATAAAAGTTAGTACATGAAATGTTCATTGATTTTCGTGAAATACATAATTATTAAATGTTTATTGATTTTCATGTAAAAAAATTAAATAAGTCATTATTAATAAAATGGGAAGAGTATATTATAATAAGCCCATAGGATTCATCAACATTTATTGCTTGCATGTGCGTAACATATAGTTCGTGAGCCGAAGGGCTACAAGAAGAAGAAGCATGCCGCTCACATTGCCGAGAAGGAGTTCGGAGATTGGGACGAAGGCGACCTTGCCGCCGTTGTCACTGACGAGGTCAACTTCGTGGACAACCAAGGTGGATGGTATATTGATACCGGTGCAACCACCCATGTGTGCACCGATAAGACTAAGTTCGTGACTTACAAGGCCTTTGAGGGGAGGAAGCTCAACATGGGAAACCAAGCCTCGTCCGAGGTGGCTGGAGTTGGGGATGTGGTCCTCAAGATGACATCCGGCATCCCAATTATCTTGAAGGAAGTTCTGCATGTCCCAGACATCCGCAAGAATTTAGTCTCGGGTTCAATACTAGTCAATAAGGAATTTAGATTAGTTTTTGAATCTGATAAATTTGTATTGACTAAGTTTGGAAAATTCCTTGGTAAAGGTTATCTTACCGGGGGACTTTTCAAACTCAATGTAATGGCCGTGCGCCGCAAAAGCTTGAATGATAATGAAAAAGCTTCTACTTCCTCTTATTTGATTGAGTGTTCCTATTTATGGCATTGTAGATTAGGACATGTAAATCTAAATACTATAAAAAGATTAGTAAATTTGGATTTACTAAAGTTAAGTGAAGTCAATACTCAAAACAAATGTGAAATTTGTGTTGAGGCAAAAATGACTAAGTTACCGTTTCATTCGGTAGAAAGGAGTACGAAACCTATAGAATTCATTCATACTGATGTGTGTGATTTAAAGTTTGTGCAAAATAGAGGTGGTAAAAAATATTTCATTACCTTCATAGATTATTGCACAAGATATTGTTATCTTTATCTTCTAAGAAGTAAAGATGAGGCTATTGAAGCTTTTAAGAACTTCAAAACTGAAGCCGAAAATCAATTAAGCTGTCGAATTAAGAAGGTTCGAAGTGATAGAGGTGGAGAATATGTAGCTCCGTTTGAGAAATTATGCAACGAAAGTGGTATAATTCATCAAACGACGGCTCCTTATTCACCTCAATCTAACGGTGTTGCGGAACGCAAAAATCGAACACTTAAGGAGATGCGAACTCTTTATTGATTAGTTCAGGGTTGCCCCAGAACATGTGGGGGGAAGCTGTCTTAACAGCCAACTATATTTTGAACAAGATTCCACTTAAGGATAAGGATGTTACTCCTTATGAGTTGTGGAAAGGAAGAAAGCCCTCATATAAATATTTAAAAGTGTGGGGGTGTTTGGCAAAGGTTGAAGTGCATCTACCCAAACAAGTTACAATTGGCCCTAAAACGGTTGATTGTATCTTTATTGGATATGCTTTTAACAGGAGTGCCTATCGATTTGTTATTCACAAATTAGAAGTTCCCAACATGATGGTGGGAATGACTATTGAATCAAGAAATGCTATATTTTTTGAGAATATATATCCTTGTAAAGATAAGGATATAATTGAAGTCAATTCTAGGAAAAGAATTGAAGAAGAGACCACGCCTTTTCATTCAATAGATGAAAACCCAAAATCGCGCAAGCGACAAAGGTCTAATCTAGAGGATATAGAACCGAGACAAGGTAGTAGAGTTACTCAAAAGACTTTTGGTCCTGACTATGTATCGTTTTTGTTGGATGATGAGCCAACAACGATTAAAGCATCTTTCTCTAGGTCCGACGCGGAGCTATGGAGAGAAGCTATACAAAGTGAAATTGACTCAATTATGCAAAACTGCACTTGGGTGTTGGTTGATTTACCTGAAGGTTGTAAGCCCTTAGGATGCAAGTGGATCCTTAAAAGAAAGTTTAAAGCTGATGGGTCAATTGATAAATATAAGGCTCGATTAGTAGTCAAAGGCTTTAAACAAAGAGATGGGTATGATTTTTTCGATACCTACTCACCAGTGACGAAAATTACTTCTATTAGAGTACTTCTCGCGATTGCTGCTTTGCACAATCTCGAGATTCACCAAATGGATGTTAAAACTGCATTCTTGAATGGTGATCTCGAAGAAGAAATATATATGGAGCAACCTGGGGGGTTTGTAGTACCTGGCCAAGAAAGGAAGGTATGCAAATTGGTGAAGTCTCTATATGGGTTGAAACAAGCGCCGTTACAATGGCACTTGAAATTTGACGACGTGATGTTGTCAAATGGTTTCAAAATAAATGAGTGTGACAAATGTGTTTACATTAAGAACACAAATAACGAATATGTTATAGTGTGTCTCTATGTAGATGACATGTTAATCATGGGTAGTAACACCCGAGTGATTAACGACACTAAGTTCATGTTGAAAAGGAATTTTGACATGAAGGATATGGGGGTAGCTGACGTGATTCTTCGAATTAAAATTCTAAGATGACCAGACGGAATCAGCTTGTCACAATCTCACTATGTTGAGAAAGTTCTAAAATGGTTTAACGCGTACGAAAGTGTACCTGTTAAAACCCCCTAGAACTCAATGTTCACTTAAGCAAAAACCGAGATGAGTCGGTTGCACAAGAAGACTATGCAAGGGTGATTGGGTGCTTGATGTATTTAACGAACTGCACTCGACCTGACATAGCATGTGCCGTGAACAAATTGAGCCGTTACACGAGCAATCCAAGCAAGGAGCATTGGAAAGCTCTTGTGAGAGTATTGAGATACCTAAAGTATACTCAATATTATGGGCTAAAATTTGGGAGATACCCCCCGGTACTTGAAGGGTACTGTGATGCGAACTAGATCTCGGACACAAAGGATTCGCTTTCTACAAGTGGATATGTGTTCACGATCGGGGGTGGAGCTGTTTCGTGGAGATCCACAAAAAAAATATGTATAGCCCGATCCACCATGGAATCTAAATTCATAGCTTTAGATAAAGCTGGTGAAGAAGCCGAGTGGCTGAGAAATTTTCTCGAAGATATTCCATGCTGGTCGAAGCTAGTGCATCCAGTGATGATTCACTGTGATAGTCAAGCTGCTATCGGGAGGGCAAAGAGTGGCTTGTATAACGGTAAGTCTCGACATATTCATCGGCGACATAATACTGTAAGACATTTGATCACAACGGGGGTTATCACAGTCGACTATGTAAAGTTGTTGGATAATCTAGCGGATCCGCTAACCAAAGGGTTAAATCGAGATCAAATGTTTAAATTGATAGAGGGAATGGGTTTTAAATCCACAACATGAGGAGTTGTCATAGTGGTAACCCAACCATGATGATTGGAGATCCCAAGAACTTGGTTTAATGAGAAAACTAAGCTATGAGAGCTTGTGAGAGAACACTCATTGATATATCTATTCCCTAGAAGAGCACAATTGAGTGTTGAGAACTTGTCTAGTGGTGAGGTTAAGTCTATGACTTTTAATGATTCTTTAGAGATTGAATAAGGCAAGATATTCGAGAAAGAATCACCTATATAAGTGTGAAGTGAGGGCCGCTTCTAAATAAACACTTATGAATCCAAAGGGGTGTCCAGGGCCCCAAATGGACACAAAACGTGAGTACGGAAAAGGTTTGAGGTGTTGAAGGTGTTGACATCATTGTCTCGGTACACGTCGTGGAGGAATAGTTCAAAGCATAACGCTACTAACCTGCCTGTGTATCCGATGGTGTTGGTTATAGAAGGTTCAAAGTCACAAACTACATATCCTAATACTTTAATACTTCGTGAGGACAAAGCTTGTGTCTGCATCTGCATTTGGGTTATTTCCACTCATGTGGGGGATTGTAGGAATCGCTTTATATAATATATACATTTTATATGTATTTATAGTGGTCAATGTAGCTTGATCAAGGTTTAAGTGACGTGGAATTTAATTTTAAGGAAATTAAATGACCTAGGGTCGATCTACGTTTTGAGTAGATGATCGTGGTATATTTATTTTCTCTAAACCGATTCCCGGTGAGTGAGAAATAAAGGTTTAAAGTTAGTCACTTAAAGTATGGAGTTATGTGTTTGGGACCAAAGGAGAAGAGAAACTTTTGTTCCACATTGGTTATAAAACCAACATTCATCATGTCTATAAGGAGATAAGAAACCTTATGATTTGACAAGTTGGGTCAAGGACCATCTGGCCCGTGCCAGTCTGCTGTTCTGGGCTTATTTTTGCTAGTGGTCTGTCCCAGACCACATGTGCCACGATCTGGTCCAGTGATTTGGTCGGTGGTCTGGTCCAGCAGGTGGCCTGATCGAGTTGGTGTTCTGGTCCAACTGGTGATCTGGTCCATGATCTGGTTTGGTGATCTGGTCCAGCAGATGATCTGGTCCAGTGTTCTGTTCTGGCCCAGCAGATGATCTGGTTCTGGCCCAGTAGATGATCTGGTCCAATGTTCTGGTCCAGTGATCTGGCCCAGCAGATGATCTGGTCCAGTGTTCTGGCCCAACAGTGTTCTGGTCCAGTGATCTGGCCAAGCAGATGATCTGGCATAGTGTTCTGGTCTGGCCTGCTGCATGGTTTTCTGGTCTGGTGGTCTGACCTATGCCATGACCTGTGCCAGACAGATTGTGCCATGGCCTGTCCCAGACAGCATGTGCCACGACCTGTGTCATGACTTGCCCAACGATCTGTGACAGTGATCTATCCAGTTTGTGAGATCGATCTGTGATATCAATCTCCTTGTCAACAAGCTTATGATGAATGTGGACAATTGTATATCCAAATTAGGTGGATTAATTATAGTTAATTACCACTAATTTTTGTAACTCCTGTAACGTCCAGTGGCTTAATGAGAATTAATTGTCATGAATGGATTTTAATTACAATTAATTCATGTAACTCCTCTTGAGTGGATTTGACTCTTATATAGGTGGTCTCCATGCATTTCACTTACACGACATACACAAGACATCATCATTCACAAGCTCATCTTGCTGCATCTTCTCTTCAAGCATTTAGAAGAAGTTTTGTCCTCAACCTTTTCCAGTTCGCCGGAGCTCGTTGGTTCGCGGTGCTGCCACCTCCGAGAAAAAAGCCGTTTTATCTTTGAAGACATCTACGCCTTACCGAGAGCATTATCGGGGCGTAATATTGTCTTGCAGAAAGAGGATCTTTCCTCGACTCGGCTTCCAGATTCTCCTCCAGATTTTATTCCATTTTTATTCATTCTTTGTAATAGAAATAAATATTGCTATTGTAATATTTATTTATTTATTTTTCCTCCTTCCATTGATTTACTAACAATATTTATATTATTCTGATTTGAAAAGTAGTTGTTGCAGCATGTTAGATGTTGACTGAACTTTATAAAGCTACATCCCGATTAAAAAAATAGTAGATAAATAGATGCACGAACAATTTCAATATATGCAATTAAATAAATGCAGCTAATTTCTTTTTTTTTTTAAATTAGATTACATTAACATTAAATTATATGGCCGCGTCACAGAGGACTCGAACCCGAGATCTTAGCCTTGAATATTAACCTCACTACCACTAAACCAACACACGCACGCCAAATGGAGCTTATTTCATTAAGGCGATAGCGTCCCGACTATTTAGCTCCCCATCAAAGTGAATAAACAAGATTACGTTTATGCATTTTAGACACAAATTTTAAATGATAAGTTTACATGTATGCTGTACTTAAAAATGAAAAATAATAATCTAAATATATTTAAAAATATACTCGATCTACATATTTGGCCGGACGGAGTAGGAGGACAATATGTTGTTCGAATTCAATGAAATCATATACTAATATATTAATTTATTTTGGAATGATAAAAACATGATGAATGTGACCGCTTACACGACATCCCACGGCGTGATTGCCAGTAATGTCTCACTATCAACATTTATTATCTCCAACTGACTTTTATTTTTATTGCCTCTCCCTCGATATCAATTAATGGCCCTATGCAGAATGAATGTGTTTTTTAATTGAATAAGATCATTTACTTTTCTTGTTTTCGAAAGGAAAGATTTGGTTTCTTCAAGTCAATGATCGCACAAATCCACATTACATGATGGATATATTAAAATATGGAGTACTACTCACTATCAAATCAAATAAAACTATAACCACAACACAAGTGGATATATCTGGACAAAAATAAATTATTAAATGCTTGAATTGAATGTTTTGTTTAATCGGCATATTACAAGTTCATCTATCATATTTTACCCACAAAACAAAATCTACTTACACTTAATTTAACTCGTTATGTACACTTAATTTAACTCGTTATTATACTAATGTTGTATGCAAGGAGCATTTTATTGTGTTTGTCATTGATATGTTACATGTATAGATAATATATATTCGTTAGTAAATTAAATTTTATTATTTTTAAAAATTTAGTTAGAAGTTAGTAGAACTTATTAATTAGAGTATGATAATGATCGATAAGTATATTTATATGAAATTATCACATCAAATGAGAGAATATTAATCGTGTATTCCGTGAGTCGAGTAGAGGAGCAGAATTGTGTTATATAATTGTAGTATTTATACTAATTATGAGATATTCATTTTAAGATATAAATTAATTCCTCTAAAATAAGAGATAAATAAAATTTTTTAAATCTCCCATTTTCATATTACGTTTTCGCTCCTCATTTTTATTTCAAGGATGTTATCCTTTTAATTTTGAAGCGAAAATAAGGACGATCGATTACATGATTAAAAGCGGTTTTAAAAGGTGATTTTTTTTTTCCTTAGCTCTCCTTTTGGAGTGAAAAAATAAATGCAACCTAATAGTTCACGAAAACGTACTACAGTAGTTAACAATCAAGTACACAATTTCCTATATTATTATATTTTCTAACATAGTTTACTTATTTGTTGCAGGTATATATATTATTATTTAGATAATGACGGAGATTAAAAAATAATTTTGATTATCTTATTTAAAATATTTTATTTTTAAAAATATGAAATTTGTTATTCTTTCTAACTATGATTTATTGATTAGGGTATAATATAATGAAAATAGATTTGCTTGTGTTAACTAAAAATACATCTGAATCATCCATATTTTTTATCCAATGGATATAATTAAATCCTAATCAGAAAGAATAACAAATTCCATATTTTTAGGAATAAAATATTTTAAATAAGATATATACCAAAATTATTTTTTAATCTACACCATTAATCTAAATAATTTAACCGACAAAATTTATTTTTAATTAACTCATATAGAATCATTTTTATTTGATATCTTCCCTATATATATATATATATATATATATATTTATATCACACGTGCCTTTTCATTCGTAAGCTAGAAAACATGATTGTATAAAATCTAAAGATTGCATTACGAATCTACGATGATTGATATATTTTATATTTATATTGAGTAATTTTCGTAAGTAAACAAATATTCTTGTATTTTAAAATTGGAAAAATAATGTTAAAATACACTAACTTTTATCATTTTATTAATTATAACACGAATTTTAAAAAATTATTAACAATACACAAATTTTGTAATATACTCAATTTATGACATATAGTTGACTTTAAGTGAAATCGAAGCTGACATGACATATTTTATCCTACGTGGGCGAGACACAGCTCCACTTCAAATCAAACATGTTATGTATTGTCAATAATTTTTTAAAATTCGTGTTAGAATTAATAATACGACAAAAGTTCGTGTATTTTACAATCATTTTCTTTATTATTTAAGAAAAAATATTATTGTGTCCTCTTTAAAACGTAAAACGACGTCGTATTGTGTCCTACGTGGGCGGGACACAGCTCCACGTCAATGTTACAAAGTTCGTGTATTTAAAAGTTCGTCTTAGAATTAATAAAACGGCAAAAGTTCATGTATTCTATAAAACATCCTTGCATTGTAGTTTTTTAAAAAACATATGCACAAAATAATTATGTATTTCCGAAACTAATACAAAATACCCCCTCCGTTCCAATTATAATGGCACATTAAAGTTAATGCAAAGGATTTTAAGTACGTAATTATAAATATTTTAATATTTTTTAATATTTATATAAATTAAATATTTTAAAATTTTGATTATAAATTCAAATTTTTACATTTTAACTAATTAATTATGAATTGGGACAAACAAAAAAGAAAATTGTGTCATTCCAAGTGGAATGGAGGGAGTATTAATTATGTGTTAGAAAATTGTGTCACTTGGAATGGAGGGAGTATTAATTATGTGTTAGAAAATTGTGTCATTCCAAGTGGGATGGAGGGAGTATTAATTATGTGTTTAAAATTTCAGCACAAATCAAATAACTATTAAAATGATTTGGAAATCAAAAATATATAGCTCGACTCCAGCTAATCTGATTTGCTCCATTTATGTTGAATATATATTATATTAAATTAAGAGATGAGGGATAGCTGTAGGATTTATTAATCACAAGCAACCACTACGCAGCACAATGATTTATTATAGAGTGTTAATGAGTTGATGAGATGTGTTCCTAATCCTCCCCTATATATAGTGCAGATTGCTGGGGTTTTTTATACATACAATTACACAACACGCACTTCCACATAGCAATGAATTAATGAATTAGCTAGATAGGGTGATCTGAAAATGGGGCTACATGGGAAATTGGTTGCAGCAATAGAATTCAAAGCTGGTGGAGATGTGTTCCACGAATTTTTCAGACACAAACCACACCATGTTTCTACAGCCACCACTTACGTAGAAGGTTGTGAGCTCCTTGAGGGTGAATTGGGTCATGTTGGTTCCATTATTCGTTGGACTTACATCCATGGTACGTACTTACATCGATTTTCACTTCATCCCCGATCGATCAATTAACGTTTTATTTAATTTTTGGAAACTGAAACGAATATATGCAGATGGGAAACAGAGGAAAGCAAAAGAATTGGTAGAGACGATAGACGAAGAGAAGAAGGTGATTGTATTGAGGGTGCTTGAAGGAGACTTGCTGGAGCTCTACAAAGATTTTGTTATTACATCCCATATTGAGACCAAGGGGGAGAATATAGATTTGGTGACGTGGACCTTAGAGTATGAGATGCTTAACGAGGACGTGGAGCATCCCATTACATTGCTCTCCTACTTCATTGACATCACTAAAGACATGGAATCCCATCTCTCTCATCACAAACCTTGAACTCATGACTCACCTGCTACCTATTTCCATGTCTATACAAGGATATGATGTGTGACTTAAGTTTTAATAATTGTTGCTTCTTTATCACAAATAATTCAGCCCTAGTGGCTAAAGATGTGTGTTAATTTCTTACTTTAATGAGTGAGTGAGAGAGGTGTTTGTACATGCATCGCGCATTTGTTTGTTTCATATATATTTGTGCTGGGGTATATATATATATTTACATGCAGGACCATCATGTGTATCATCCTGCTCTAAGCAAAACAATAAAATAAAATATATGTCCTATATTTAAAATATGGTTCAAAATTTTCAATAATATTGTTTTCTTAAAAGTTTCTTTATGTGAATATTCTTTTTTCTCATAAATTTAAAATATTTATCAATATCTCCCACTTAAATGACTTGATTTTCTTTTATTTATTTTTTTCTTCAAAATATATGATCATCTTTTGTATATTTCCATTCGGAGTACTTAACATATACGTAAAAAGTCTTGTATCACAATAAAATTATATTTAATTAAAATTGTATTACAATAAAAATATATTTAAGATAAAATTTTGTGGTGTATTTCAACCTTTTAGATTAATAATAATAAACAAAATAATTTACTTTTAACAATTTCATTAAAAAATATATATAATATTAAAAAATGGGCTCCTAAAAATTTGAGCACCGCCCAAGTATATATGTCCCAAGTTTATATACCATTATTAATTTCCCAACGCTTTTTCATAATATATATTTATAAAATATAAATGAATTATTATTGTTTTATAATGAAATCTAATGAATTAACTTTTATGACGAATAGTTGGAGCATAAAAGTTTTGTATCTCCTATCTAGAAACAATAAAGCCAAATAGTCATTATTTAACAAACAAAACCTAAATGAAATACAAAATTGATAATCACAGAATTTGATTGAATTAATAAACATTAAAGGCTGTCAGATTTTGAAGCGAATATATGCACGAAGTTAATGTATTTCAAAATTTTAAATTTGTTGGGAATCCCATAAATTTATTTATATTTTGATGATTATTATCGAAACAATATTTAGTTAATATAAGTTCTTTAAAAACAAGTGATCATTATTATATTTTAGAGAACAACTCGTTTACAGAACAAGCATGTCATTAGTTATACGATCTGTATTATTTTTATAAGTTTTTTTGGACATATTGATTACTAATATAATAAGTATAAGTTTATTTTAACAGTTAGCTAAAATGTAAAGTAACATATCGATATTAAATGATCTGTCCCTATTTAGCAGCTAGTTATACTCCATTATTTAGACTATCTGTCATGGTTTAGACTTAACAGGTGGATAGAAAAACCACATGTCCTATAGAACTAGTTGTTCTTTAGTATAAGATCAACGAAGACTTGAGTCATCTCAAATAAACAATCATGGAACAAATAGATCGTTTATCTCACTGCAACAACGCGCTGTACAATAATGAATAGATCGTTATAAAACGATATGTCCCTATGATGTCTCACTGTATGACTCAAGATGGGCTCAAGAATCAAGGAGAATAATCAAGATGTCCCTATGATGTCTCACTGTATCACTCGTTTCCATGACCCGCTTCTACTTGAGAACAATTGTTGTGAAAAAGTGTTGACTTGAGACCACTAATCCTCTGATAGCACATCTCTCTAGTGTCCTTCCCAATGACACGTCATCCTCCGCGTGCTTCACATCATCTAGCGTCTTCAAAATGTATATCTGAATAAATACTAAATTTGTGATTTCTTCTTCAACAGATATCTCATCACCCATAGCTAAAATCTTTCTTTGCACCACTTCCAGATAACTGTCAACTAGGGGTGTCTATTCGAATTACGGTTTTTGGATATTTCGGGTATTACTAGAAAGTCGATCGGTTCAGGTACCATAAAACCCAAAATTTGGGTAATTGGGTCGGGATCAGGTTCAAATACTTTTTGAAATTCGGGTTCGGGTATTAGTCAAAACCCGATTGGGTAGTTACATAATTAATTAATACCAAAATCTCAAAAACCCGAAAACTCGAAAACCCAAAATACAAAACTTTTTTTCCAGAAATACATGAAAAATCCAAAAAATTACAAAATTTTATAATTATCGTGTATTTCAATTTTCAGGTACCCGAGTACCCGACCCAAAATACCCGAGTCGGGTTTAGGTACCCGAATTTATAATCTTAGGCTATATATTAAATATATACGCATCTACACTACATTGTTTTACCAACTATAGTCTATATATTGAAAATACACACATATACACTATGATGTATAAAAAACCTTAGTGTATGTATTAAAAATACGCCCAGATACATTATGATTTTTAGAAACCGTTGTTTGGTATGCTTTAGTCGTGTTTTACACGACGTTTCGAGTCTCATTTCATAGCTTCAGGTTTATTTTATTTTGTATTTTGGTTCGTTTTTACGCCGGGATTCCGTAATTGCATGAAGGTTGTTTGGTGTGAAAATTGGCTTGAAATGGAGTTGTAACGATGAAGATTGGATAGCATAGGATTAAAGTTCATCTCGATAGGAGTCTGTAACCACAAACGGATCCAAAATCAGAGTTTAAACGAGGGAGAACTGGCCGAAAAAAAATTGATGCGCGCAGGAGAACTAGTCCAGCGGACGCTGGACCCCAGCGCCAGCTGGCCCACTGCTGCGGCCAGGGCAGAAACGCAAGCCCAGTGCCCGTTGGACCCTCCGCGAGCGTTGGGCAGGATTTTTGGATGCGAAATATGTTATTTAAACCCGGATTTTCATACTTCTTTTGATCCCTTTTCTTTTTTTCTGTCTTAGAAACCCTAGATACATTATCTTTAGTTGATTTCATTGTAATTTCGCCTCGGGACGACGGATTGAGGGCGAGTTTGACACTCAATCTAAGATTCTATCTTAGTAAGTTTTATTTAATTCTTATATTTGATTGTTTTATGGATTGAATTGTCATTCTCTACATAGAGTTTAAGAATTCTTGATCATTTATTGATTGTTCTTGATTCATACTTCGTGATTTAACTTGTGCGTATTAATTGAGACGATTGGCCACCGTTTTAAATTATTTGTTTATTGGTTGAGATCGAGAGATAATTCCAATTGAGAACTTGGTTAAATCATTAATAATTCCAAATCGAAGACGTAGGAATTATATTCGTTATTTATTTATGATTTTCTTATTGTGTGATTCAAACATGTGAGTCATGGTTACTGTCTAATTAAGAATACAGAAGTGATTAATTAGATTAAATATTAAGAAGCCCTTTATGAACGAATAATAGCATGAATTTATGAGCATGATTTAATTGATTTTAGACTTTCTTAACTCTAGGCTCTTAATTCCGGAATCTCATCTTTTATTATTTTTGTTCGTTTATTTTATTTCTTATTTCTCCAGCTTTATATTGGTTTAGAGTATTTATGATTTCTCATTTATTTGTTTTTAATAACACTTGGATTAAATCGCCTTGCTAAGCTTTCCATCGAGATTTGACCGGGGTTAACTTGTCACGTACAATTGACCTCGTAAATTTGCGAGAACCTAGATTACACACATTTTAGATCAAACAAATTTTATAATTATCGGGTATTCAGGTACCCGAGTACCCGACCCGAAATACCCAAGTCAGGTTCGGGAACCCGTACCCAAATTTATAATCTTAGGCTATATATTAAATATATATGCACCCACACTACATTTTTTTACCAACTATAGTCTATGTATTGAAAATACACGCATATACACTATGATATATAAAAAATCTTAGTGTATGTATTAAAAACACAAGCAGATACAATATTTTTATAAACCGTAGACTATATCTTGAAAATACATGCAAATACACTACGGTTTTAATGTATATACGCACATACACTACGGTTTTTAACAACTGTAGTTTATATATTAAAAATGCACGCATATACACTACGGTATATGAAAAACCGTAGTCTATGTATTAAAAATACAAGCAGATATACTATGATTTTTGTCACTGAATGGGCAAGACGCCAATCCCTGGACTATGTAATGTACTTTATCCGCTGGATGACGGGAGAAACCGTAGTCTATATATTGAAAATACCCGCACATACACTACGATTTTAATGTATATACGCACATACACTATGGTTTTTCACAACTGTAGTTTATATATTGAAAATGAACACACATACACTACGGTATATAAAAAATCGTAGTCTATGTTTTAAAAATACACGCACATACACTACGGTTTTAGAAGACGTAGTCTATATATTGAAAATACATGCACATACACTACGGTTTTTAAAAAACCGTAGTCTATATATTAAAAATGCACGCACATACACTACGGTTTTCAAAAACCGTAGCGTTTACCAAAAAAACAGTTGATGAAAAAACCGTTGTGTATTTACTGCAATGTATGATTAAATTCATAGGAGTTATCATGCGTATTGCGAGCCCTCATACGGGTTCTATCATTTTTCTCTCTCCTGGAGTCGGCTTATCACTATCCAAACACGGACCATCACCATCCAAATCGGAGTTGTCATCATTTTCCTCTGTTTCAGATTCATATTTTGATTCTGATTCTCCATCGGGCAATGCAGGAGGTTTAACGGCCGTCATAGGACCCTCGTTTTCATGACCCGCTTCTACTTGAGACCAATGATCATCTGATAGTTCATCTCTCCAATGTCCTTCACAATGATACGTCCTCCTCCGCGTGCTTCACACATCCAACGTCTTCGTAATGTATGTCTGAAAAAAATACTAACTCTGCGATTTCTTCTTCATCAAATGTCTCATCTGTTAGGGTTTGTATACCTCAAAGCATGTTTTATGCTTAAACGATGTATCACACTTGTTTTAATTGCACGTTAATGAGAATAAATGTTTCTATCATTGGTTTGTTATTTATTATTGTTATATATTGAATTGCAAACAAGTCCATTTATTACAATTGTATACTGTGTGGTGGATCGATGATCACGGAAGGTCGCACAGTTGGCTCCTTTGTAAAATAAAGTCACAGTCTAGACAGACTTAGACAGTCTAGTCGGTAAAAGCTTCGATATCATTTCGATGCGAGAGCTTGCCTTAGCCCGCAGAATGATGTCGGTATGTATAAGCGGTTACACATGCTTTGCATATACATATTGAGAGCTTTCACAGTGAGATAAATTCTAATGTGCTGATACTTAGAACGAGGTCTCAGAAATTAATTAATTTCTTAATCCGTGACGATGGCATTAGTATAGGCGGTTGATTATACGCTGCTATGATTCATCTACGCTTGTGAGTTTTTTGTAATTCCAAAAAGTGATGTCTTGGGCGGTAGTGATTGGCTTAGTCAGAAGTGCTCGATTGTCAGGCGTACAAAATCGCGTCTTGGTGACATGAGTTGATAATAAGAGGAACTTACCAGGGACGGAAAGGCAGACGATGGCAACGGAAGGGAATGTGCGGTGGCGAAAGTCACTGCTGGCTCCTACTCTCTGCCGTTGAGGAAGAAGTCGAGGTGAACCGACGGCCATAGGGAGAGTTACCGAATTCGAGAAAGATCGACGGGAAATTGCGGGATTAAACACAAAGGAAGAGAGACAGAGAGTGAGATGAAGAAAGAGAGAGAAGAGAATTAAAAAAAGAAAGAAGGAATGGAAGAGAATGAACTTACCGAGAGTTTGGGGAGGAGCTGCAATGGCGACGCAGAGGCGGCGGCGCGGGAACCGATGACTGCTGTCGTCAAGTGCACAAAGAGGACATGCGACGCCCTTGTCTTTACCACCGAGGGATGAGTCGAAGCAGGGGTTGGTGATTCAAAGGAGAGTACGACACCAGCGCTGGTGCGCAGCGCAGAATAGAGATCAAGGAGAAACTGGGCGCTGAAAAAGAGAGAACAGGGGCAGGCGACGAGGTGGCGAAAGGAGCGGCACCGCTCTGAGGGAGAAGACGAGGTAGAGGAAGGGAGGTTTCAGGCTGGGCATCGAGAGAGAGAGAGAGGAAGGGTGAGCAGTGGCATGCTGTCGAGTGACACGACAGAGTGAGGGGATGAGAGTAGGGAGGATTGAGAGAGTTATATGGTCATTGTTATATGGTCATTGTCACGAGGAGTGAACAATTAGGGATTCTCTAATGTATCCTCACGCTGTTTCCCGTGCTCATGGTTCCCATAGGAGCAAAGACCTCTTGACAAAGTTCAATTAATATAAACACAGATACACGACAAGTGGTCATAAACAACGTGCCAATTGAATCAATCAATTTATATCATCATGCATCACTATTTTAATCATTCTACTAAGATCAATAATTCGGTCATAATGTTCCACACATTCCTAGTTCATTTATGTTTCACAATATAAATCAATTCAAATCAATCAAGGTTTTCAAATCACATCTCATCTTAAACATATGTCATGCCTTGATTCAACCAGAACAATCAAAAATTTTCATACTAAACGACACTAAAACAAAACAACGAATGCACGCATGAAAAATACACCCCTCCCCCTACAAAGATAGATCAATGCCCTCATTATGGAAATTAAAGATCTAAAGAGTAGGGATAGAGAAAACGTCCCTTAAATGCGGCATTCGCAGCAACAAAATGGAAAGAAAATCTTAATACGAAACTAAAAGGCAACAGAGAGAAAAACAAAGGTTAGTCAATCACACACTCACAGGAAAGGAAAATAAAGCAATAAAGATACCTCAACAATAAGACAAAGGCTCACTGTTGGTCGGGAGGAGGGTGGGTGGATGCTCCGCTTAGGGACAAGAGGACCATTGTTGTTGCATGTCACGTAGTAGGCAGTTCTTCTCCTCCATCGCCCTTTGCTGAGCTTCTCATTAGTGTTGTTGGGTGTCAAGGTGTGTGTGAAGGTCGCGGATGTCAAATCGCATCTCGCGTATGCCCGTGGTGACTTCGGACGTGAATTGCTCCCATTGGGAGTTCCATTGAGGTTGGGTGCTCCATTGAGATTGGGCACCCCATTGTGATTGTCCGCCCCATTGTGTTTGGGTACCCCACTCGGCTCCTTCGGCAGTGTCGATTGTGTCATAACCTAGTCAAGCGGCGTTGGCCTCCTCATCGGCTTGGTCATCCTCCCATTGCTCGAATTGAGCCTCCTCATTGTCCTCCATGTGTGCATCTTCTGTCTCCTCAGTTTCATGAGATGCCTGGGCCGCTACTTGGGCGTTTAGATATCGCCGCACACAATTTTGCCTCTCTTGAGGCACCAATTCGGTATGGGAGAGGGTGAATGGTGCACCTCTCAACTCATGGATGTCGATCGACTTGGTGAGAAGAGACTCATTATGTGGGTGGTTGTTTGCACCGATAAGCTCGAGGTGCAAAGCAATGGGAGTGGCAAGGTGTAGTAGTGAGACATGGGCCCGCTTCTGGCATTGGATAGATTGAATGGCCTCGAAGATGAAGGATGATGGACAAATCTTCGTCTTCTTAATTGCAAAATGGAGTAAGAAACACTCCACCGTGTTCACCTTGTTGGCTTGTTAATTTCCCGAGATAGAGTAGACAATGAACTTGTGTAGGACGCCTATCTCAGGGTCCCATAGAAAGCCACTAGACATGCCTCTCGATGCCTAGTTGTGGAAACCTGTCAACTCAAACCATGCTAGATTCGGGTTAAATTTTGGGGGCACCCTATGGAGCCTCGAAGTGGGAAATCCAAAGATGGATTTCATCATAGCAGTGGTAACATTATGAAATAAACCACGATAACGGAATTTAAAAGACTTGAAATCGGAAGCAACATCAAACGTAGTAAGAAACTCAAGTCCTAATTCCCTATAGCACTCAATCTCTAGCCTAGCATACTTCTCCATACCAAGGTTCTTCAAGTAACAAGATCTCTTAGAAGCAATGCCTAAACTAGTTAAAAGATCTCAATCTAAAGCATGAGGGAGGGTGAGATCAAGAGTGGTAAAGCGTGTGTAAAGTGTACCCTCTTGATTATTCTAGATTGGAAACGGTGTACCCGATGTCGGAATGTGGTCACGAACGGGGTGGAATTCCTCGTCATCATCTCTTTGTCGGCTAGATTGCCCCACTTCACTAGTTTTGGACCTCTTTCTCCCCATTGGAATTTTATCAAACACTTGGTGGGCAAAAATAGGGATGAAGGAAGGTTTTGGGGGTTTGGGTGAATTTGTGGGTGGAATGGAATTTTGATCGGATGAAATGAAAGAGGAAGAAAAATTGATGGTGAATCCAAGGAATTGGGTTGAAATATGGAGTATGGAAGGAGGAATTGGAGAACTAAAACTGGGCGAGGGTTAGGGTTTGAGGAATTTAGGAAAGATAAGGTGAAAGATGTGGGAAAGAATGAGGGAGAAAAGGGAATTATATGGTTTAGCCGGCCAACTTAGCGGCCGCTGACATGTCAACGGTTGCTAAGTGATGTTTCGTAAATGGCTTGGGAATTTTGGAAGATTTACGTAGGCAGCGGTCAGCGGCCGCTGAGAGTCAGCGACCACTGACTCGGCGTGGCACGCCCGTGTAGGCGCTGGCGCGAGGTGGCCTAGTCAGCGGCCTCTTAGTGCTACGCGACCGCTGACTAGTGCTCTCGGCACTAGACTTCATTCTTTCGCCATTTCTCAATCTTTTCTCGTCTCTTTCCCAACTTCAACACTCGTTTATGCTAGTGATCCTGAAACATAAATCGAGTCAAAACATCATATAATCGAGGAAAAATAACACGAATAAAGATACGGAAAATACGAGTTTAGACGAATAAAAAGAGGCTAAACAATGACTATAAATCTTAATATTATATCCATCCACATAAAAGAAATTAGAAATACCTACAAACGTAACCCATCACCTGATAACCAAACAGAGCGTTTCAAATCTGAATTTTAGAGATATTAGAGATCTGAAGACTGAAAATTAGGAACAAACAGTTAATAAAGAAGAATTCAGATTGAGATTTTGCTAGAGCCAAAAACTCATATTAACCCAAATCCAACAAGTTAATGACATGTTATTAACATTCCCATCAGAATCTGAAATCACAAATTAGGGGGCAAGGTATAGAACTCAGATTTAACCAAATCTCACCACAAATTAAAACATGCAGAATGTTAAATACCGAAATAGAATTTAACATCTTAGAAAAATACAATAAAAATAATGAAGAGATATATCCAACTAGGAACTCTCCCAATCGGTGGTTTAGAGAGGCCACAACTGCAGAACTTGGGTTACAGGCGGAGATAGCGACGACAAGAACTTGGAGAGCCATCGTTCCTGTTCAAAGCATAGAGATAGCCGGTGAGCTTCTGCCGGAAAAATTGAGATAGCCGAGGGTAAATTTTGATATAACATGTTTTAAGAATTATATTTGAGTGAAAAGTTAGTGTAAATGAAACCCGTAATATAAAGTGTTTTATAGGGTAAAAGTTATATAGATCAAGGAGACATTTACTAATCGAGATAAGTAAGGATAAGTCTAGATAGATTAAAATAATATAGGTTAATCTAATGTTAACTAATTATGATTAAATTTATAGATTATCCCAAAGCCCGTGATTAATACTCTAATAAGTGATTATTTGTTTGATAAGTATCTCATCTAAAAAGGTGGGATTAAAGTAATCCTAAGAGAGATGATTATTCTAATTAATATTATCCTACTTAATAAACACTCCCCAAGTGAAATTCATGTCTCAAAATGAAAAATTCAAATTATTGGCGGACGTCATGAAATGTAACTGAGAACATACGTAAGGAACTGAATATTTGCGACTTAGACTTACAGTGAAAGAGTGAAAAATTAAACAAAATATCCTTATATTGTAAGAGCTATTAATTAATTTGATTCAATATTAATTGACGTGGCAGGGCCGGTACTGATGATAAAGGGGCCCGGGGCAATATTATAAATATAGACCCTCTATAAATAGAAAAATATTATGTTGGAAATAATTAACCGTCCCATTTAATTAACATTTTTTACTTAGCAAAAAAATTTGTTCATGCAATGATAACAATTCCAAATTATACTCCCTCCGTGTCAACTAAGTTGGGGTGTATACCATTTTGGACCGTCTCAACAAAGTTGAGGCGTTTTCTTTTTTAGGGTACCTTTTATCACACACACAAGTTTTAATAATATATATTCATATCATCACTTTATACATTTTTCAACTCTAAACATACACTTCTTAATTATCGTGCCCAAAATAAATGTCTCAACTTAGTCAGGACGGAGGGAGTATAATATTTTAAAATTAAATATTATAAATAATTATATAATGAGAAAAAAAATCACCTTAAACCTTGAATATCTATAAATATTTATATAAATTGTCGTTCTTCTAGAAAATTTATTATAGTTAAAATTTTCATATTTTATATATGGGATGTATCTATAGTTAATTAAATAAGTTGATAAAAATGTAGGCAAGAAGATTCGAACTTGAATAATTGAATATTAATTAATAAAAAAAAATATCATAACCACTAAACTAAGTTAAATAAGTATTTATTAAAACGTTTTAATATTATATATTGAGAATCTAGATTTTTGGGTTTCGAGACAGTTGCCCGGACTCGACCCCCTCAGAACTGGTCCGGTGACGTGGTTGATAAATAATGCATCTATTTAGTTGGTGGCAATGATTGATAGTATAAAATATTAATTATTACCCAATTCATTTAATAATAATGTCCCTAAGAATAAAAATTCTCTAAGCCCATCTTGATTAATTAAATCTGAGTCCATAGATAATTTTATCTAGTCCCATACCGAATTAATCAATCTTGGCCTGTACTGATAGATTTTACTAAGCCCATACTAAAGATTTATTTACAGCCCACGATAAAAAAGTTCGGCTCGGCCCACTACAATTCTCAGGCCCGGCCCATTCTGAAGAATTTGAAAAAGAAATCCTCTAACCCTAACACTCACTCGCACTACCTGAGTAACCGCTGATTACACTCTTCTCTCTCCTTTCTCTCTCTCTCTCAGAACACACCAACGACTCGCTCTTCTTCCCTCTCTTCTCTTCTCTATCTCAGTTTCACAACCAACTCACTCTCTTCTCTTTCTATCGGTCCCTCTCTGTCCTGCTCCACTGTCTCTCGCCTCTCTTGGTCTCTCCCAGTCCTCTCTCTTCTCCTCTGCTCTCAGCCTTCGATTGAAGGCGAGGTTCTCGCCGGCGTTCTAGGTGGAAGCTCACCGGAGCTCTTCTCCAAATGTAAAGCTTATTTCTTTCATCTATCTTTTTCTAGATTTGAAGCTCCTAAAGTTCAGTTTTCAAATATCTAATTTATTTTCAAATTCTCGCTCTCCTGCTCTCTTTCAGATTCTCTCTGCTCGCTGCCTCTCTCGGTTGTCTCGATTTAGTGGCTGAAGCTCATCGGAGATAAGTTTCCGGTCATTCAAGGTAAAATCTCTTTTCTTTCTTTATCTCAATTTCTAGTTCTAATTTTAATTGCTTTCTGAAATTTTCCACATAATCTTCTAAATTATTCTCACTCTAACACTCTGCCCCTCTCTGCTCTCGGCTCTATCGACGGCGAAGCTCACCGGCCCTCCTCCTGCCAGCCGCCGTCTCCTCTGAAAGGTGGAACCTAAATCTCCCTTCTCTCTCTTTATTTATTTCTGCATTTTAAATTTCTAATTTTTTTTGTATACTGCATGTTCCATTTTGTGGTGGGGTTTGGTTAAATCTGGGTTCTTGGGCAAAAGTTGTATAATTTCATGATCTAATTTATATATTTTTAGACTACTTTTATATGTTGTCAGGATGTGATTTATGTCTTTAGGCTACTGGTTTGCATGTTTTCATTACTGAAGTTTCATAACTGGTTGCAAGTTCTATTTTGGGGTCACAGGTCTATGTGAGTTGGGTTTTAAATCTAACTTATTTTCTAAGTTCTCTACTTAGTCACTAATTTGTCTCCAAGTTAAATTTTATGTTCTAAAATATATTTATGTTCTGATATAAAAATGCTACCAATCTTATTGCATTATTTCAAATTTGATGACATATTAATACTACTCTTCTACGATAATCATACATACATATATATGTGTGTATATATAGTCTGCAAATATATATATAAAAATATTTAATTATATATATTTATTATATATCTTGTTTAGTCAAATAAGATCATTAATTATATTAGATATTACTATTAATTATATCCAAACTTTTATGATTTATAATTGTTATCTAATTGAGGTATAATCAACCTCTAGACATTAACCTTCATTTTTCAAACACTAACCTTTATCTCGAAGGCATGCATTAACTTTTCTATAGCCTTCGTTAACCTTTTTCTTGTAATTTATTAATTGGATATTTTATAAGTTTAATTAATAAGCTATTAATCGATTATCCATTTCGTGAATCTATTTGTATCGTCTTTTGAATAACTCTATTATTTCAAGACGAGTTCACATAATCTCTATCATGGTTTTTTAATTATAAGTTGCACAAACAAGAGCTGCTAATATCGATTAGCTAATCGATATTTTAGATTTTATAACGAAATTTTCTTTTTGTAGATTTTCATTGCATAATAATTACTAATAAAAGAATAAAACATTACATATATAGTACACAAACTTGCACAACATTTCTTGAAAAGTTGTTGGCTGATTCATTGGAAGTAGATCAAGAAACAAATACTAGACATTGAACATGTGCAAGGAAAGCCATAGAGCACCAAATAGTATAATTTCATGCTACACACAACCTAATAAATAAGTAATTGAACAATATCTAACCTCTTATATAACCTTCTGCACTCTAAGTGAACTTGGGAAGATTGGTATTGGTGTGTCATATTTTGTTTGAAGTAATGGGGTGGATGAGAATGTGGTACTGACCTACTCAATTTATGTATAGTACTATTATAAATAAGGTAATATTATTCTCTCTCTAAATATACATGAGTTAGACGGAGAAGGAAAAAAATGATTATATACCTTTTTTTTTCTAATCTTACCATACAACAACAGCCAAACCTAAAATATAATTTTAAAAGGAAAACTAGAATTGTTTACCTGGTGATGCACGACAATTATTATAATTGATTTATCATTATTACATAGTTTAAATTAACAATACTTAAATATTAATCAAAATAATATTTTTTTACTTCATATTAATTTTGATATTGATAAAAATATATAATATATTCTAATTACTAAAATCTTAATAAATGTCGTCATTAGTTAAATTCAAATTGTTAAATAAAAAATAAATATAAGGACAGTCAATTGATCACTAACTCATACGAAGAATATGATGCAACACTGGTAAATTTTTTGATATTGTGATCATGAAAAACATTGTTGCTAGACACCAAAATATTTATTCAACACGTAAGGACAGAAGCATAGGGAGGAGAAGTAGTCCACCGTCGTAGCCTCTTCATCGACATGATAGGTTTCATGTAAATATGATATTACTATACCTGTCATCCATAATTGAGATTTAAGGCTCTCGTAGACCCCAGATTCTTCCTTGATTATGCTCTTTTCAATTTTGATACTGTTACATAGCGGTTTTTGTACAAGTGGAATTATTCTCATTTTTAGCGTTGCAAGTGCGATAAAACACATGCGCCGAGAGAAATCTAATTTTTAATAGAGATACCTTGAAGCATTTGCCTCGGCGCCTACTACCACTTGCCGCCGTTCACAGTTGAATTTGCTTTCTCCTGCCAGTGTTGATGAGGTAGTTTCAGTAGTGTGTTTATTAGTGCGTGTTTCATAATGTTCAGTTAAAAATTGTTTTTGAGTTAATGTATAATTTAATGCTTCTGTTTTATATTCCCAACTTTTGCTTATTTGGGTGATTAAATCGTTTTATTCTTCTTACTTTTGTTTCGAGTTTGTGTTGGAATATAGTATTGGTGGGAGCTTTGCAACCGAAAATTGGTTATTTCGAATCGATGAAAATGTTGATTGATGTATATCATACATTTTGCTATTGTGAAGTTTATTAATTTTTGGGCAACCTTCTCAATTTATTACTTTTTTTTATAGGAATTAATATGTCACTCGTTGCTTCCGCCAAGCGGAAGAGACCTGGTGCAGCAGCTCCTCTAACTGGTGAGGAGCAGCAAATCCTTGATTTGATCTTGAGCAAGGAGGGTTCGGGCATTTCGGGAAAAGAGATCAATTGGGTAACCAAGATCCCTACTCAGGCTGTCAATAAAGCAATGAAAACATTGTTACAAAGAGCTCTGGTTAAAGAGATGAAGGGCATTCAAAATGGGGGAAGGAAGCTCTTTATGGGAGTTGAGTTCACGCCTTCTGACCAAGTTAGTGGAGGATTTTGGTATCAAGAGGGGAAAATCGACACCGGACTTGTTGATGGCCTGAAAGAATATTGCCACTTGCAAATCAAGAAGAACAAGGTTGCTACTCTTGCGGGACTCCACAAAGCCGTGAAGGATAGCAGGATGACAAATGTTGAAATCCCTAAGGAACAAATGGCTGAGTTGCTTACTATGATGGTACTGGACAATGAAATAGTTGAGGCGAAAAGCACTGGTTTGGGAATGTTTTCTCGTGTTCCCGTTGGAGAAATGTGTTACAAACTTCCGAGTTTTGCAGGACGGGCTGCAAAGACTCCGATCACAGGTGCATTCGCTTCGATTCCTTGTGGTATGTGTCCCAGGATTGCTTTGTGTAGACCAGACGGGGTCATCTCCCCGACTACATGTGAGTACTTCAAGAAGTGGTTAGACACCAAGGACTTAAAATTCTGAACTCGAACTTTGATGTGCTCGAGCTTTGCCTTGTAGCAAGGCTACAAGGATAGAAAATTTTCTTACTTTTCTTTTGAGGAAATTGTGTGCTAGCTAGTTATGTTAGTAATCTATATGGTTCATTACTTGATCTTGTAGTATCTGTAACATATTAAAGGAATACATTTTAAGTTACCACTTTAATTCATGGCTTAAGTGGCATCACCAAAATCCTCCATTCTATTTATAATAATTTTTAGAATTTTCATCCATTCTATTTATAATAATTTTTAGAATTTTCAGCATTAATTCAATTTATTATTTTTGGTATGCAAGATTACATCTATCTATAAAATATAATATGATTACATTTTAAATATTTCTTCTTATTTCAAGGCTTAGGTGGCATCATCACAATCTAACTATTTATCTTAATTTCTCAAAATTTTTATTATTAATTATAATATTTACAATAAATATGTATCCCATATTAATTTTATATAAGACTTCAATAATTATTGAACATATATAAATAATAAGAATTTATTTATTCCCCGTCACAATTTAATTTGTCCAATTAATTAGTTGGTCCAATTAATTTTTATTTAAATTCTAATTTAATAAATTATTAAATTTATATATAAATCATTTATTAATTTAAAATATATCTTAACTCCCAGTTTTTATTTATTAATTTTTAATATTTATTAAAATTTTGGTTAATATTAAATTAATTAAGATATAAAAAAAAACCAACATAAATTTTGATTGAAAAATTTATTATAGTAGATTATTAGATTATAAAATAAATAGGTGATTAATTGAAACTTTCCTATTAATATTGAATTATAATTTAATTTAAGCAATTAGTTGTCAAACTATATGTAGTAGAATTTTGCATTTATACAGTAAATAAAATTTATAATAATTATTTTTGTATCTTTTTATTTCATAGCTTATTAATTTAATGTCTATTCTTTAGATATTATATCAATATTATAAATTAAATATTACTAAACTAACAATTTAGTTTATCTCATATTGAAAATTTAGTAAACTTTATTAATACGAAAATTGTATATAAAAAAAAATGAATGTGTATAATTTAGCTTAAATAGAACTTGAGATATTGAGGCAATTAAACTAAGTGAATATTTCTAAATATTTAATATTTTTATAATATATGATATTTGACTTATATTTATAATATAGCATTGGTCTAATTGATCAATCTTTTATAAATTATAATTTAATTTAAGCGATTGGTTGTCAAAAACATATATAGTAGACTTTTCTGCGTATTAAATTTAAATGTAAGAGATGTTATATATAATTTTAGATAATAATTTATATAAAAATATAGCTAATATAAAGTGGATGGATGAATATTTAACGGACATTTTGATGGATATTTCACGTATATAATTTTTAAATATCACGAATTTGTAATTATGTTAATAAATTATAACATAAAATGATTTTTCATCAATAGAATATACAATATATAAATTACTATGAATAACATTTATTTATAATAATGTATCAATTTATACCACCTTGAAATAGTAAAAATGTGTCAAAATAATCATTTTAATATAACAAATCCAATTTTTAACCATCTAAAATAGTATAGTAAAATAATAGTCATTCTTATTTAGGTGTCCACAAATATCTCTTACTAACAATACATTTTTAATTCTTTTTTATATTTATAGTTATTATTTGAGTTAAGTATAATAAAATGAATATTATATAACTTAAGCTTTTAAATAAATTATATCATTTTGAATAACGAAATTTTTCGTGGTTCGTCAAATATGTCTTTAACTCACACTTATTAAAGTCACATAGTCGCGAATAAATTGTTATCTCTAGCCTCATGGGTATGAATATGAATAGTCACTACCCATGCGTGTCGTATCCGATTGTCATTACTACTTTTGACCCACCAACTAGGGATGACAATTGAGTATAGCGGATACGGAAAATAATTATTTATACACATACTCCTGAACTAAATGAATATTGAATTTTACCCATGAAAGTGGTCGTTGATATAAAAATTACTCAAACCCACCACCCGCGCATATCCACCAGTCGTCGGGTACTGGCAAACCCACCACCCATCTGGTACCCGCAATCCAACACCTATTGGATACCCATCAACCCACCACTCATGAGTATCTATCACTTGCAAAATACATAATTTCAATATTTAAGATATATTAGATATAATTTTTTGTTAGAATCATATATAATTTTTATATAAAAAATAGATAAATATGGTTAATATTTTATGGGTATTTCGTGGATAAATTTCCGCGGGTATATGAGTTTCGCAAGTAGTTAATACTCATACACACGAACCTATCCGTGAATATCAAATGTCTCTCAAATTCACCCCTATTAGAGTCGGTTACCAACGGGTATTGTCATCCCTACCACCAACAAGATAATTTGTAATACATATAACATCAATTATTTGAATTGATTAAATAAATATTTTATTCGAATAAAAAATCATTATTTTATTTGATAGAATTGTCAAACAAATAAATAGTCAATTTTTTAAATCTTATTTTTAAACTGCGACATAAAGTGATTATGTGTCAATAAATTTTACACGGGATGAGTCTTCATGTAACACGTATATCTTGAACGTATAATTTTTAAGTAGCACGACTTTGCAATTATGTTCATAAGGTAAAAATCATAGTCATTTTGAATGTGAATTATCATAAATACTCTTCTACTTAAATTTAATTGTATGAATGGTACGAATGGTATGAAAAGTATGAATAATATTCATTCATACGATTCATACGTACATACAGTTTAATAAAATTAAGTATCACGTATGAATGATATGATTCGATACAATTCATACTATTCATACTAAAAAAAGTAAAATATAACTACAATGGTATTTTAGTACAAAAAATTTATAAATGGCTAGAATTTAACTATTATTATATTGGTGGCTATTATTTGTCTTTTACAATCTTGTTTGGCTATTTTATATTATCATTCTATATATATTCTACATAAGATAAATTATTATAAATAATATTTATAATAATTTATAAACTTATATCACTCTTAAATTGGAAAGTATGTTAAAATAGTTATTTTAATATAACAAATTCAAATTTTTACCATCTAAAATGTTATAGAAAAATATAATCATTATGTATTTAGTTTTTCTTAATTACCTCTTACTAACGATATCTTTTTATTTTATAGCTAATAATTTGCAGATACAAGTGATTATAATTATGATTTTTATATTTACGATTATTATTTGATTTTACTATAGTAATTTACATATTATAAAACTTAAGTATCTAAATAGATTATAGGACTTTTAATAACTAAAATTTTATTATAGAAAGTCTTTAAATAGATCATAACATTTTTAATAATTAATTTTTTTGTGATTCGTTAAATATATTGTTTTAAATAAAAATTATTTAACATTTTATATTAATAAATTATAATATAAAATAATTTTCCGTCAAAAATTGACGGGTTACACATTAGTTCATACATTATAAGCCTTCATTGATATTAAAATTTTCTATTTGCACATATAATGTTTACCAATTTAAAAAGTATAAATTTAAGATTTAAGATTCAAGACTTACAAGTTGCTACATTATTAAAGTAAACTACTCATAGTTTACAAAAACATTAATAATCATAATATTCAAAGAATTCCCAGAAATTATATATACAATTCCCAAAACTATCTATCTACCTTCACCTAGAATTAGGATTTATCAATCCTCAATTAATTCTTCCTCATTTTTTTCAATCCCTCTCACACTTCACCTAATCTCAACTCATTTTTGCACTGATGTAGTTCGTGCCAAGACTCGTCCCATCCCGATTCCCGATCACTACCAAGCACAACATTATATCACGAGCCACCGCCCCACGACCCAAGGATTAAGTACAATTTGAACAAATGATCTTTATAGTTATAAAACCATGGAATTAAATATAACTACACTTTCCATCTCGCCCATTAATATAGAGGTGTCAATCGGTTTGGTACCGATTATTCGGAATAGGAAAAGTGCACTTTTTTGTAGGGTGTCAATCGATTCGATACTGGTTCTTTTCAAAAATCGATTAAGTAACCCATTTGAAAAAAAATATATAATATAATATTTTTCTAATTTCTAAAATATTAATATTTAAGCTAATAATAATTTGAATAAATATTTTTCTAAAAAAATTAAATATAAATATATTTAAATTCAACTCCGTAATATTTTATAAAATAAAAGATACTTATGTTCAATAAATATAAAATTGAAAAGTGTTCAATAAATATAAAATTGAAAAGTGAAGTTAAATAATTAGAGCTTAGAGATTGAAGGATGAATGGTTTATTTATCATTTCAATGTCAATTATTTATTTTGGTTATCATGATTGTTTCAATCCCGTCTATTCTATGAGAATTGAATTTAGAAGAAACTAATATAGATGTTTAAAATAATCAAGTGGCTTGAGTTATCCCACAATTTTTATCCTTCAAAATAAATATAAGATTAGGCTGGATTAATTTTATTTATCACAGCTGATCATGCAAATTGCGTAAACGAAGCCTTAGACAGTGTGTTTAAGCTTTTTAAAGATAATAAGTCATCAATCTTAAGTATGTATGAAGAATTTTGGAATAATGTTTTTAGTATAAAGATGCCGAGAATTTTGTTGGTAAAGAAGGCTGTCCATTTGTTTTCTCAACCCTTTTTCTTGTGTCTGCTTTAATTTGTAGACTCGACTTTGATGTTTTGCAATTTGAACACAACCTTTTGAGCCACGTGATGAATTAGCATACACGCATAATTATGAAAATAAAAAATAACATGAGCTTTATTTATCGAGTTCATCTTTTGAGTAGGTATGTGCACAATTATTTTTAATAAGTAATTGATTATGGACGTGATAGATATAATTTTTGTATAGAAAATTAAATAAATTCAAAAAATATTATTTATTTACATTAGGTTGAACAAGGTTTGGTTTTGTAATCAAACCGAAATAATAATAAGAATTGAAAAAGAATCAAATTGAAAAATCTAAAATTAAAAATCGAATTGAAATAACCTTGAACTAAAAAAATCAAACCGAAATAATTTTGAACCGAAAATTTTGGTTCGATTTATGTTAAAAACCGAAATAAATTATTAAATAAATAATTATTAAATACACATATTTAATATATATTTATATATTTAATTAGTAATATTAAATAATTGATTATTTAATAATTAATATTAAATAAATAATCATTATATACTATGTTTCGGTTTGATTTTCGATTTTCGGGTTTTTTGATACCAAAACCGAAATCAAACCGAAAAACTAGATTTTTTTTAAAATGAAAACCGAAATCAAAGCAAAAAGGAAAAAGGAAAAAAATCAAATCGAATTTATTGATTCGACTCGGTTTTGGTTTTACCAAATTTTGATCACCACTAAATCCAACCAACTCACTTAATTTTCGAGTAGTCTTAGGGTTCAGATTATTTTCATCTAACTCATTTAGGTTAAAATATCACGACCGCAGTTCACTAAGGAGGAAAGTCGGGGAAAATGTGACTAGGAAATGGAATTCAGAAGTAGGGATAGAAATGGGGCAAACTTGACATTGAATAAATTCTGAATTCGAAATATTGTTTATATAAGAAGTTCAAAATATGAAGTATCGGTGCAAGGAACACCGATAAGGGAGTACACTAGTATCTGCTCAAGATCTTATTAGGTTACGTAATAACTTGAATCAATAGATTAACTAAGTATTCACGGCTGAAATTATACTTTAATTACATGTATGAAGACATGTAACCCCTAAGAGTTAAACTGAAAAATCGACAAAAGCTTAGCTCTACACTCCATCGCCATCACAGCTCAATCTGCACATTTAGAAATACATGCAGGGCTGAGTACAATTGTACTTAGGAGACACATGCCGAAACCACACACATACTGAAATATAGGGTTTTGTCTGAAAAAGATTTATGTTCATAAATTTTTTTTTTGTTAAATCTTAAAGTTCGATCATGATCTAAGTTATTTGAGTAATCTACCATATTTGTAACTTCTTCCTTGTGTCGGGAAAGTGGATACCTTTCACGAACACTTGACCAGCCAACTCGCTGGATGACTTATGATCACTTTAACCAGCTAACCCGCTCGATGACTCACGATTACCTTCTGTAGATTAGTCTGAGTATGGTAGTTATCCTGTCAGGACCCAAATTCGATTCTTTTAACTTAACTGAGCATATGAGTATCATACAAAATCTAATATTATATGGAAGATAATACATGAAACATATTTTCAGTTCAAAATACATTTTGAAAAAAAATAACATAACTAGTACAACACACATATTTTGTTATATAATAAAGCTCACTGTTTATTATGTTTTTGTTATCATTTTGGTCATCGTTTTGTGGTGTCTAGACTTTGTTGTTTGTTTTCGTATTATTTTTAGTTTGTTTTTACGCCGGTTCTTGTTTTATTGTGTTTGATGCAGAATGGAAGGAACTAAGATGAAATCGAGCTAGAAGTAGTGCCTACTAGGCCGTTGGAGCAAAGCCGAGTGAAGCTAGACGAGACGAGCAAGGCACGAGGATGAATCGAGTGGGAAGAGCTAAAAGGAAGACCCCAGCGGGCGCTAGCTTCCCAGCGCTCGTTGGGGTGCAGAAAATTCGAAGGACAGAGAGGTCGGGCCAGCGACCGCTGGGAACCCAGCGATCGCTGGGCCCGCCTCATTCGTGAGCAAAATTGGCACAGCCATTGATCGCTGGCTTCTCAGCGGTCGCTAGCTGCAAGTTAATGGTGGATTTTAAGAACCTTTTAGGCGTCATTTTTCACTCTCCAACCTATGTAACTCGAGATTAGACTCTCCAAACACATTTTACTTGCTTTCTTAGGTAGGTTTTTAGTGAATTCCAATGGATGTAAGTGGATTCCGACTTGAGATTCTTACATCCCACTTAGTAAGCTTTCTTTTGATGGTTTCCTTTTGGATTTCTACCATGTGTATCATGTTTGGCTAGATTCCTACTAGGGTTGAAATGAATGCTTCTAATTGGTGTTTGATTGATTCATGCTAGTTGATTAACTTGATTTGATTGGAATTTAATGCTTGATCACCATTAAATTCATATATGTGTTTAAGTAGATTGATGAATTGCTTTTACACTTGATTTGGGGTTAGTCAACATTATTCTCATTCGGAAACGTTTGAATAAGAATTCGTATGAAGCTAGTGATGCCTTGAGGTGTGTGAGTTTGATACGTAAGTGTAAGTCACGACTTAGTATATAAATACGAAAGTAATTTGCCAAGAAACCTTTGGAGATCCTAACTGAGTGTGAGTGCATGATCAATTAGATGTCAATTAGGAGTTAAAGTATCCAATTCTAGACTTCAATCTATTGGTATTAATCTTTATTGCTTTAGTTTTTGTTAGCTAGATAATCAAAATTCTCTTAATCTTAATAGAACGTTTAGGACTCTTATTAATGTTTAATTTCTAGCACTTGAACTAGGAAGCTCTATTAAGCCTTTCTTGAGATACGACTTAGGGTCAGCTTAGAGCGTACTACAACACTCGTACAATTGCAAGAACTTGAGCTTACACATTAAGTTGAACAAAATTTTGGCGCCGTTGCTGGGGAATGCTTTAGGCATTTTTAGTTTAAGTGCTATTGTTGTTTGTGTTTATCCTTTTATGTACTTGTGATTTTACCTTTTTGTCTTGTTCCGTTTTGTTGTCTCGTATTCATTAGTTATTTTTCTATTTCTATGTTCTGTGTTTTCTTTTTGTATCATGTTGTTATTTCTTTTTCCATTCTTTATTTGCTTTTAGGTATCTATGTATTTTTCTCTCGCAAGTTGTGTTTGATCCGTTTGTTGTGGTGGCAAGTTGCGTATGCAGAGATATCAGCAGATCGATTCTTCTCAACATGAGAACTTGAGCTTGCGAATTAAGTTGAACACTCACACTTGGTGTGTGGGGATAGAAAGCCTACCTGCTTCACTTCACTTCTTACTTTAATTCAACTTCTTGTTTAATTTCCCTTCTACACTTGACCTTAATTGAAGTCACGAGGTAAGATATTTAATTCGTGTGAATATTTTCTATTTAGAAAAATATTCTTATTTAATTCGTGTGAATATTTTCTATTTAGAAAAATATTCTTTTTAGAGCTTTGAGAATTAATCTCATGTCTAAACTCGACCTAGTATTCGTGCACTTATCTTATTAATACTCTTATAAGATCTTTAATCTAGCTATGATTATTAAATCTTTCTCTAATTCTTAAACGATCTAATTAATAATGAATCATTGAACCAATATTAAATATCTTGGCTTATACTTTTAGCCTTGGCCATAAATTTATTTAATAGATCTTATAAGTTTAGTATTAATTTAGTTAATACTCTTTAAGAATTATTAAAACATATGGGCTCAAATTAAATTGATTACTAAATCCCATTGTTAAATTATAGCTAATATGGCCCATGAAATAAGCTACCTCCCAAATCTAACTATAGTCGTAAGTGAACCAAATTATTCATGAATTATTTAGGGCACGACTCGATAAGAGTTCGTTTCAAATTCATTCATTTAATAAACGAACCGAACTCGAGCATATAAGTATTCGGTTCGAAAAGTTCGCGAACATGTTCGAATATAATTTAACGAATCGAGCTTCGAATAGTTCACGAACTTTGTTAACGAGCTTGTTCACGAACTTAAAAAACAAGCCGATCTTCAAATAGTTCGCGAACTTTATATACGAACTAGTTTACGAACTTATCAAATTAATATGAAAATATATATATTAACAAAATAATTTAATAAACGAGCTTTTTAACGAACTCGAATTCAAATATTTAACGAGCTTCGAACTCGTGTTCAAATTTACTATTAAATTGAATAATTAACGAATCGAACTCGAGCTCGATTTTTATTTATCAAACCGAACTCGAACTTGGTTTTTAAAACTCGAATCGAGCTTCAACCGAACTCGAGCCTTCAATTTTTAAATGAACCAAATTCGAGCCTTTAAATTTTTAAATGAGTCAAAGTAGTATGTGGTTGGATTACACCTCTAACTCTCAATCTCTTCATTTCTCTCAACATCCTCCCTCGTTCAGCAAGGAGGTCAGCAGCTATGGCTGGTTCTCTCTCTCCATTCTCCCTCACTCAAGTCACTCTTTTCTCATCCTATCCCTCTTCGTCTTTTTCTTTTTTCTCTGTTCTCACTAAGAGCAGCAGCTCCGAATGCTTCCCCATCTTTTTCTATAAAAAATTTTCTGGAAGTAGTTAGTAGTGATGATGTTCAAACCCACTACTATAGCAGAGGCTATTGAACTAGACAGTGAACAGATGAATACCTTTGATGCTCTATCTAAGAGAATTAAAACACCCAACAAATCTACTTACACTGTGCCTCTGCAAAGGAAAGTGGAGAGCAGTCCACAATCACCCAACAAGGGATTGCAAGTTCCTGGCAAACCTCCATTTAAATACCTCACTTCAGTTGAAATGAATGCTAGAAGGGAACAAGGTTTATATTACAATTGTCATGAGAAGTATGCTTCAGGGAATATATGCAAACAAAGAATCTCTTACCTTATAATGACTGAGCAAGAAGAAGAGTCTCTATTTGATCTTTTCCAACCAGAACCAAATGATGTTGTTGCTTCTGAAGAACCTGCGGTGGAAGAAATACAGTTAACACTCAGTACATTGAAGGGTGAAGGTGCTATCACAATAATGAGGGTAATGGGAGATGTTAACAAGCATAGAATCAATATTCTTATTAATTCTGGAAGCACAATCAGTTTCATTAATGAGGCAACAGTTAACTTATTGAAATGTGAGTTGTGCAACCAATGCTTGTGAAGGTTGTCAATGGAAATAATATGGTGCGCTCAAGAAAGGTGGATGAGTTTAAGTGGAAGATGCAGCAGCATGTTTTCCACTTCTCACCCAGAATTCTGAATATTGAAGGGTGTGACATGATCTTAGATGGTGATTGGATTAAAGCTTGCACACCTAGTGAATTAGTCTATGATAAGATGGTCATTGGTGTGACTTGGAGTGGAAAACGTATCAAGTAGCAAGCTATCACTAAAAAAGGTCAATGCCATTGGATATCTGGACCTTGCCTGAACCTATTACTCTCCAAGAATTATGAACATATTGAAGAGTTGTTTTGGGTTAAGGTCAAGGGAGAAGTTATGGAGGAAGATACAGATTGAGAAGCCTTACTTAAAGATTTCTTAGATGTCTTTGAGGAGCCTAATGGACTGTCACTCAAAAGAGGAGCTGAGCATCACATTATTTTGAAGCCTGGAAGTGTACCAAAACATCAATATCCTTACAGAGTGCACCATGATAAAAAAGGGGAGATAGAGAGGATTTTCAATGATTTACTGGATATTGGATTCATACAACATAGCACTAGTCCATTTGCTTCACCAGTACTCTTAGTGAAGAAGAAAGATGCAACCTGGAGGATGTGTGTGGACTATAAGTAATTGAATAGCTTGACGATCAAGCATGATTATCATATTCATGTGATAGATGAGCTATTAGATGAGTTACATGGGAGTAGATGCTTCTCTAAAATTGACCTGAGGTCAGGATATTTCCAAATACTTATGGATCCAGCCCACAGAGCTTTAACAACATTCAGAACTCATCATGACCATTATGAGTTCTTGGTCATGCCATTTGGCTTATGTAATGCACCAGGAACTTTCCAGTCACTGATGAATCAAGTATTTGGTCCTTATTTAAGGAAATTTGTTCTAGTGTTCTTTGATGATATCTTGGTTTACAATAAAGACACTACAGAACACTATGAGCATTTAACTAAAGTTCTTAATGTTCTGAGACACCACAAGTTATATGCCAAAAGAAGTAAGTGCAACTTTGGCAAGACACAGATAGATTTTCGAGGGCACATTATTTCAGAAGAGGGTGTGTCTACAGATCCTGATAAGGTCTTTGCCATGGTGAATTGGCTTACTCCTACCAACTTAAAACATTTAAGGGGTTTTTTAGGACTCACTGGGTACTATAGGAAGTTTGTTAAGGACTATGGAATAATCAGTAGACCCTTGACACTTCTCCTTAAAAAGGGGGCTTTTGTATGGAGCACAGATGCACAATAAGCCTTTCAGAAGCTTAAGATGGCCATGACTACTACTCATGTGCTAGCTCTCCCTGATTTTACAATACCTTTTGTCTTGGAGACTGATGCTAGTGGTCTGAGCATTGGAACAGTACTAATGCAGATAGGGAGACCTATTTCATATCTAATCAAGCAATTGAGTCCAAAGAATCAGGCTATGTATGTGCATGAGAGGAAGTTTTTGGCAATAATCATGGTTGTATAGAGGTGGAGATACTATTACAGGGTCATAAATTTGTTATTAAGACAGATCAACGGGCCTTGAAGCATATCTTGGATCAAAAAGTCACCACTCCACTACAACAGAAGTGGATTATTAAGCTTCTTGGGTATGACTATGAGATCTATTACAAAAAGAGAAGTGAGAATAAATTTGTCGATGCTTTATCAATATGTGAATCATCCTCAGCTGAGGTTGTAGCTATCACTACCATGGTTCCTACTTGGGTAAAGAAGATATGTGAAAGCTATAAGGGAGATGGGTTTAAGGAGAAGATTTATCAAAAGAAGCTTCTTCAGCGACAATCATTATCAGACTAGAAGATGTGTGGTGAAATGTTGAGATTTCAGGGCAAGCTTGCTATTGGAATCTCTACAACTATAAGATAAGATTTGATTAAGGAAATGCATGATAGTGGCTATGTGGGTCACTCCGGGGAAAAAGGTACCTATGAGAGGTTGAAGAGGTTTTTCTACGGGCCATCAATGATTAAATATGTGCAGAGATGGGTACAAGGTTGTGAAACATGTTGCAAGAGTAAGGTTATGGGTGGTCCTTATCATGGGTTATTACAACCTCTGCCCATACCCAGCCAAGCATAGGCACATATCACAATGGATTTTGTGGAGAAACTACCCAAAGTAAGTGGAAAGAGTATAATTTTGATGGTGGTAGATAGGTTTACTAAGTATGCACGCTTTATCTCCCTATCACACCTTTTTACTGCACAATCTGTGGCCAAACTCTTTCTGGATCATGTTTATAAGTTGCATGGTATGCCCCTTACCATTGTCACAGATCTAGAGAAGGTGTTTATTAGTGGTTTTTGGAAGGAGCTTTTCAAAGGAATGAGTACTACTTTGGATATGACCTCAACTTATCATCCACAGTCGGATGGACAAACTGAGAGGGTTAATCGTTGTCTGGAAACCTACTTGAGGTGTATGGTTCATCAGAACCCTAAGCAGTGGGTGAACTGGCTATCCTTAGTTGAGTTGTGGTACAACACTAATTACCGCACCTCATTGAAAGCTACACCATTTGAAGCGTTATATGGTTTCTAGCCACCCCTTAACAATATACAACAATTCTTGCCTGTTCAAAGTGAGGATGTGAAGGACTTATTGAACCAGAGGATGCAATTGGTGCAAGAGCTACGTGAGAATCTAGTTCAGGCCCAAAATAGAATGAAGGTATATGCTGATAAGCATAGAACGGAGAGGGAGTTTCAGATCGGGGATTGGGTATTTCTGAAAATGCATCCGTTCAGGCATAATTCAGTGGCATTACGTCAGAATCTGAAATTGGCTGCCAAATACTATGGGTCCTTTCAGATTATGAAGAGGATGGGTAATGTTGCTTACAAGTTAAAATTACCTGAAGGGTCTCGAATACACCCCTTATTCCATGCCTCCTTGTTGAAGAAGATGCTTCGTTTGTCAGTGCAATCAAGCCCAAATTTACCCACTGCTGATCAAGATGGTATCTTTGTGGTTTCTTCATCTTCAATTCTGCAAAAAAGAGAGATCTTTAGAGGCCATATATCTGTTTCGCAAGTGTTAATTTTGTGGGAACCCCCGTCGGATAACACTATTACCTAGAAGGATTTATCTTTCATTCGCAAGAAATTTCCTAATTTTGATCCTTGGGGTCAAAGATCTTTTGATGGAGGGGGTACTGTTGTGCAGGAATTGGTTATTGGAGCTAGCCAAGAAGGTGTCGGTGGTAGCAGTGCTGGAGTTGGGATGGAGAGGAAGAGAGAGGGTATTCTGCATGTTGGGTTGACTGGGTGAAATGAAGAAGAAGTTGCCACGTAGAAATGAGTGGCTACATTTCCATTAATCTGATCCGCACACGTGTTGGGTTTAGATGAATACTTATTGTTATTTTGTTATTTGTGCTTTGGTCCCTGAATACTTATGTTATTTTGTTGTTTACCCTAGCATGTATTAGGGTAAATTTTGCTTTTGAAGGACATTATGAAAATATGAAATTTCCTATCTCTCTCTTTCCTTTCTCATTCTTTTCCTTCGATCAAACAATAAATTTATCATATACAATTCCAGATCAGTTTACACAATTACGTTACAATTATAAAATTGGGAATATCATAACATATTCTCTCGGTAATCTTTATTGCCGACGAATGTATTGTCGACGGATGAATTTTGTTGGCAATCCCTTAGTATTTTTGTATTACCGAGGGATTTTTAGTTTTTACCGAAAAAATTTTCCGTCGGCAATTAATTAATTTTTTTGTAGTGGCATATGTTTTTGTTTGTGTTTCATTCTTGTTTGTGTCATTAATTTTCTTTTTAGTGTAAGTATGTACTGATTGCATTTATGTGTTTGTTCATGTGTCTAGCGTTTGGTTCCATTCAATTAAGGATAGGCTGAGGTGGAAAAATGAGAAAAAGGTTTAAACTTGTAAGAAATTGAGAAAAGTTTATAGTTTGTGTATTCACCCCTCGTATACCGAATTTGTTCTATCGAGACCAACAAGTGGTATTAGAGTTGTGTATTTTAACTTGATTATTGTATCTGTTTTATCATATTATCAGAATATGTGATCGATCATTCCTGATTAGATATTTTGAAAACTCATCATACATAGTTCACTAACAGTTTGGTTGTCCATGATTCTCAGTTATTTTTATGTGGAGTACTATTTTTAACATACAATCAATTTAGAGCATCCATTATGGGTATGTGTTTTGGGGAAGTTGATGACTTGGAAGAGGTAGTGACATAATAGGGTGATGTTTTGAGGTAACACAAAAGTGAAGGGATAACAAAAATGCTACCTAAGTAGTAAAATGAATTTGGGTCCCACCAACTTTATTTTATGATAATGGGTAAAAATACCCAATTTTGAAATGGTTGATGTATAAATTAACCAAAACATAAAGACACATGCACAAAATACCCGCTTTTTATAAAAATAAGAAAAGATTCTCTCATTATTGTCTTGTTTTCCTCAAAAGTTGACCAACAATTCTCTCATAACGACATCATTATTGTATGTTGACCAACAATTCTCCCAACTCCAAATTTAATATTCTCTCTAGCATATCAATTCATCATTCGGTTTCAAGCTCGAGCTCATCCATCTGAAGAGATTTTTGCCAAAAAACCAGGTATTCACTCATTAAACTCTATTTTATTCGGTAAAAATGCACAACCAGTGGCAAAAGTGCAACCACCGGTGGCCATAGGACCACCGGTTGTTGCCTAATTTTGGCCATTTACCACTGGTTGTGGTGTAAACTCTATTTACCACAACCGGTCGCACAAGTAGCAACCACCGGTGGTCCTTGGCCACCGGTTGTTGCATGTTTTTCACCTCCAGCGATCGGTTGTCGTTGTTTCAGCTTTTAAAGCATGTTTAAAACCTTAATCAACGACAACCGGTTTAAATCAAGCATCCACCGGTGGATAAAGCATGTTTTACAGCTCTTTCAATCTTTGTAGTTGCTAATTTCTTATAAATGTCGATGCAGATGGAGGAATACATGTACGTGACCGTGAAAACTAGGGGAACTTGGGTCGGGTGTACGTACACGGATGGTGAGGATAGGATAGCACATCTCTCGATGAATAACATCACGATATCATGTTTGAGAGGCTGCATTGAGTACATGTGGAGTTCACTTGGCACACAATACGAGATCTCCTATTTGTCTAGATCGAGGAATGGTCGGCTTATCAAATTTCGAATGACCACCGATCAAGAACTCCAAGTTTTGTGTAGGAACCACCCGTCTCCTATAGTGTATGCCGATTTCGCTGTGTCGTCTTATGAAGTAGGCGGGACATCGTGAAATACTGACTGGATGGATGATCTCGACGACATCAGAAGGGTCGCGGCATCTTCCGAATGGTTTCACCAGCCAACTGGAATTCTTGATCTGAACACATGTCCAGATGAAGATGGTGACGATGACGATGATGATTATGTTGCTTCTGAAGGTAGTTCGAGCGTTCATCGTCCGTTTCCGAAGAAGAACGACTCGGTGCTTTGAATAGTGCTACATTCGCCGAATTCGCAGCATGGATGCACGAGGCAGGAGGTATGAGAAGAGTCCTTGAGATGATGTATCCGGATGTCGATGGTGATGTGGAGTACAATCCTAACACAGAAGGTTGTTTAAGTAATTGGATAGTTCCAATGATCCCTCCTAATGCTCTGACATGGACATGTGACGTGTTGGTCGAGGAAAACCCTACACTTGAAGAATTAGCTGAGGGGTCGATCTACAACGACAAGGAAGACTTGAATATTGCTGTTGGAATGTGGAACCTGGAGAGACGAGCTGAGTACCGAGTCATTAGATCAGACACATATCGACTGCACTGGGTCTGCAAATCGTCTTCTCACTGCTCGTTCATGTTGCGTGCTCATTGTCATGGAGGTATGTGGGCCGTGTCCGAGTTTTGCGCACATCACACATGTGTGGATGACATAGCTAATATTGCTCCGAGAAAGGTTCACTCGAAGGTGATAGGTGCATATTTTGCAAAGAAGATGCGCAATGCAAATGAGATCATGAGACCGAAGGCTATTCAGGAGGAGCTTAGGAGGTGTTTCGGCATGGATGTGAGTTACGATGTTGCGCTCAGGGGGAGGAATCAAGCTTTGGAGATGATTTACGGCAAGTATCAGGAGTCATTTCAGCTGTTGCCTGGGTATCTGCATATGTTTAAAGTGATGAATCAAGGTACACTCACTGATCTCGATGTCGGCCCTGATGGTAGATTTAGACATTTATTTGTTGCTCTTGGAGCTTGTAGAGCCGTGTTTGCTTTGTGCATGAGGCCTGTGATAGTCGTGGATGGCACTCACCTTAAGGGCAAGAACAATGGCATCATATTTGTTGCAGTAACGAAGGATGCAAACGAGCATGTGTTCCCATTGGCATTTGGTATTGGGCCGATAGAGAATCACGAGTCTTGGTTATGGTTTCTTTCTAGAGTCAAGAGCGCTTATGGTAGCACGCCGAACACCGTGATTGTATCTGATGCACACGTGTCGATTGAGCATGCCGTCGGCATCGTGTTTCCTGAAGCGAAACACTGTTTATGCTACTATCATCTTAGCGGCAAGATTAAACGATTCGGTAAGACCACTGTTGGTTTGTTTCAGAAAGCCGCATATACGCACAGGCAACACGAATACAATAGAGCAATGAGCGCGATACAGGCAGCAAAGCCTAATGCATACGATAAGCTGATGAGTGTTGGGCCTGCCAAGTGGGCTCGATCGATGTGCCCTGTCCGGAGGTATAACTTTCTAACTTCTAATGCAGCCGAAAGCTTCAACAAAACTTTATTGTGGGCTCGACGACTTCCTATCTGCTCATGCGTGGAGGCAGTGAGACTTGTTATGGAAGAATGGTTTGATGGAAGGCGTCAGAAAATAGCTCAAGAATTTCATGAATTTCCTGCAGAGGTCAGACGAAAGTTGCAAGTGCAGATTGAGAGATCTCGTGCATACACGGTAAATCGTGTGGACTGTAATAAATTTAAGGTTGTGACAAGTAGTAGGCCGGTTACGGTTGATCTGAAGGCATTGACATGTGAGTGCATGGAGTTTCAGTTTGATATAATTCCTTGTTCCCATGCGATCGCGGCGATAAAATACGTATTAATTTTATTTATAGCGAATTTTAATTTAGTTTTTCATAATTTGTTTCTTATCATAATTTTTTTTAATCAGTAATGTCGGACTGCCGATACCTCAATTTATTGCGAAATTCTATAGCCGAGAAGCGTGGGCAGCAACCTATAGAGTACAGATTGCACGTGTACCTCATAAGAATACTTGGGATCTACCGGCCGATGTGGCTAATGTGCAAGTATTACCGAATAAAGCTATAAGAATGTCTGGTCGACCGAGACTTAGTAGACGTAGATCAGGAGGTGAGACATCGGGAAGAAGAAGTAGAGGAAGTCGAGGATGTCGTCATTGTGGCATGACTGATCATTCTAGTTCTAATTGCCCTCAGTTAGAGGATGATTATTAGTTTTTTAGTTGTTATTATTTGGAAATTTGAATTCGTACTATTTGGATGTTTAATAGTTGTTTAATTGATATTATTGAGAAATTTGAATTGGTAATATTATTCGAATACGATATGTTGTTTAATTGATATTATTGAGAAATTTGAATTGGTAATATTATTCGGATACGATATGTTGTTTGCAATTGGTTTGTAACTGATAAGGTTATAATGATTTGTAGATGTGAATTTAATGAATAAGAGATCTAGCATGATTGGCAACTCTCGCTAATATAAACACCCTCTCCCATGTGGCCTAGGTTCGAAACCCATTGTCCCCATTTTAGTTTTGTAAACATTTTATACGTTTTTATATGTTTTTTTTTAGTTTTGAGAACGTTTTAGTACCACTATCTCGTTTTAATTGTTTTGCTACTACTATATATTAATATTAGTTGTTTTACTACTGATCAACATGAAAAAAATAAAATTGCATTAACTAAAAAATTATACATTTGAAATGTCACAAAGACTAAAAATATGTGAAGCTAAAACTTTACGATACAATTTGACATGTTTATTGCCCCACGCGATCGTTGGAAATCCACTGATCTGTCGCTCGACGGTCATGCAAGCTATTGGACCGCAACTGTGGCTATCTGTCTGATGGAATTGTCGGACCTCTTCAGCGTGCTTCCATGTGAACGGTTCATCAGTACATAATACGTTCTGCCTGTTCATCATATAATATCCAGAACACTTCATCACTAGTGGAAGACCATAATACAGTGGCCTCAACGCTTTGATCCGAGAATTTTGCACTTCTTCAGTAATATTCCGAATATTAGAGTCGTACAACGTCAATGTACAACTCGGCAAATCAGCAACCACAACAACAAAGTGATTTTGAACACATATAGGAAAACTCACCTGAAATAATAAACAGGCATATTATACATATAAATTAAAATAAACATGCATTTTAAATCTATAATAAACATGCATTTTAAATTTATAATAAACATGCATATTATAAATTAATAAACATGCATATTATAATTAATATAAACATGCATATCATAAATAAATTAAAAATGAGAAAACATACTTCTGTCGCGTTCCACCACTCTACACACGTAGATCCCGATCTTTTCCCATGAATGACCTCCAACAACCCAATAGTTGGCACCCAGTTGAGGGATATGTAACTCTCGACCAAAAACCATCGCTCGAATTGGATCCCCTTTTTCCTCATATCAGCGAGGCAATCGTCATACTCACGCTCCATTTTCGTCTACAAAATCAATGTTATTTAATTAATAACTAACAAATAATAAAATTAGTAATATGAAAATATTATCAAGTTAATAACTTACAAAATAATCGGTGTTGCAAATGACAGTTCTCTCCTTCATTTGATCTGGATAAACGTGGTCTCCACGTATCAGTCTCGACTGAAGCGCCATCATAAACAGGTCGACCGTCTGTAACAAATAAATTATAGAAAATCAAGACAAAAGTAGTAATGTCAAATAAAACTCGACTTTATAGGTTCTTTACCTCTGCCCAGTAGTCTTCCTTGGAGTCCATAATCTCTTTGAACCATCCAACAGTCAAAGGATACCCAGTCTCGATGGTATTCACTGAAGTAGTCCGAGACATCTTTCTAAAGCGTTTGAATTTTTCTACTGTCTCGTCGTTTGGATAAACAGGCTCCTGTGGAGGCTCGTATTGAAGTTCTTGTACGAAGAACTCCTCCGAGGGCACAAAATCACTATCAATGTGCCCCATCGCGGGTAACTTTAAATTAATAACGTAAAATTAGAAATCTAAAATTCAACATGATAAAATAATACTAAATTAAAGTGAAAACACAATAAAGTTACCTGTTCGGGTTGAAAAGAAGATGTGGAACCCCGCATCGTCACATATGGAGCATCGATCGTCTCGGTCGGCATGGACGAGCTAGCATACGGCATGGACGAGCTAGCATACGGCATCGAGGGCGCACAAGATACTCCGGACTGGGGAATATCTAATCCAAATGCTCGAGCCAAGTCCTCGGCAGCGGAAGTGTAGACTGAACCCGAGCTAGGGGGTATGACAACATCTGTGTATATCGGCTCGGGCATCTGTCTGGAGAAGCCACCGCTGTAGTATGGAAACTGCTCCGGGTACGACCCTGTCGCCTCGGCTATCGTGGTAAGCTTCTCGGGGAACGTGGAAGATGGTCGACCCGAGTCATCAGCAGCTGCAGCATAGGATGGACGACCCGAGTCATCAGCAGCTGCAGCATAGGAGGGACGAGCCGAGTCAGTAATCGGCGGGCTACGTCTCCGAGTATCTACGACCGGTGAACTCCGTTGTGACGTGCCACACATCATCTTCTCGACCAGACCCGTCATCCATTTCTTCATCTGGTCGAATCGGGAATCGATACTCCTCTCGATCTGGTCGAACCGGGAATCAATGTGCGTGTGCAACCGCCTCTCTAATGCGGTGAGATCGGACCGTCTAATGCGTCCCACATCATTGGTGGAACGTCTCGGTGCACGAGGACCTCCACTGCTGCTGGAAGATGAATTAGTGGGAGGCAGTCGGGCACGCTTCCCCTTGTCCAAACGACGTCGGGGTGGTCTCTCTGACTGCTCGGGTATCTTCTCGACCACTGAAGGTCCCGATCTCCGTGTAGATCGAGGACCGTGAACCTCCTCGATCACTATAGGTGGCGGCGGATGTCTAGCACGACGCACCTCGGTCGGATTCCTCGCAGTAAGGCTCGTCAGCGGAGCATACTGCACCGTGATCGGATTCAGGCACCGGACAGACACGGTCCACGGTAGCTCCATCTCGTCCTGCTTGATCTCTAAGTTGTTCATATCATATACCTGCATCAAACACGAGAATTGTAAGTATATTAATTAACAAATAACAATACGAAATTTAAATTAATACGAATCTAATTATTAAAATACCTCCAAATCCTCGAAGAAAGTGTGCAAGTCCGCAGTATTCGGGTTCTTCCGAAAATTCCACCGAAGGCATCTCGGATACAAACCTTCGCCTCCACGAGCTCTACCGGCGAACTCTCCTAGCCCGGGAATGACCTCAAATCCCCATATCATCAATGCCCATGCCGGGCCGTAAAAGTGGTACTTCTTGTTGTCCGGCATCTTCCTCACATAGTTCCGTAGGATCTTGTACGAGTACGCACCCCAAGGATACCGGTAGAATCTCTCCATGTCGCCGGCTAGTGCCCAAAGCCACGGGAAAACTACCCTCTGGCCGTCTTGCCCAAACACGAAGATATATGCCACGAGCACGTGGGCTATGCCGATGTAGATATCGTCATCGGCGCCGGGGATGCGTCTTCCACCCTTAAAGCGGTTCACCAAGTCCGCAGCGGTCATATGTAGATCGCCGCCGCACGCAATCCGAAATAGACGTACATCGCTTGGATCGCAGGGGGCCGTACTGTCGAAGTTCGCCAGCCCGAATCTCAAACCCGTGATCAGTGCGTGGTCCCGCACCGTGTACTACACATCAGATCCGTTGATGTGGAACCAAATACCCCGCACCAACCAGATAGCGCGGCAAGTGAGGCTGTGTATCGCCTGGGAAGACAGCGTGCTCGGTGTCCAGCTAATAAAATGGCCAAACGGCCCGTTCCGAAACCTCTCGAGCAGCTCATGGCCCCCGACCTCGATAAGTGTGTCCCTGACAATCTCTAACAGGCCAACCCTGTAGTATGTGTTCACCTGCGATACCCAATTCACTGATTCGGGCCGACGGTACCACGGACGCTCCGATTCCTACAAAATTTTGACATTTAATTAGACACGAGATACTTTAATGCAACTAAAAATATATACAAGCAAAAAGAAGGAACAACCGGTGGTCAAATGTCAAGGGAGAGCTACCACCGGTGGAAGGGAACCACCACCAGTCGTTGCTCTCCCTTTACATTTGACCACCGGTTGTAGCACTTTCAGAATCAGAATACACGTATATGCTTAAAAACCTTACAACCGGTGGTCAAGGCATAATAGAATGCTGCAACCGGTGGTTGGCATCACCACCGGTTGATGCACTTGTGCCACCGGTTGTACCATAAACCGGTGGTACACATGATATACAACTATATTATGTAATGAAAAGAGTAAAACACGAAATATAACACACAAACAGTTCACTAACTATATTATGTAATGAAAAGAGTAAAACACCGGTTATAAATCCATATTTCTTCACCAAATTGGAATGAATTGTGGTTAGGATTGAAGATTACCTGAATATGTTGGGGAATTTCGTCGTCGGAGTTGGCCATCGAGAGATTGAGGAGGTGTTGTGCAAAGAAGGAGTGGCGCCGGTGGTGATGGAGTTCTCAGTTTGGGATGCTTCCAACGGTTATGAGTATGTGTGGTGTGGAGAAGAGAATGTGAGAGAGAGAGAGAGGGAGAAGGAAGGTATGTCAAATGGGTTTCAGTTTGTTAATTTTTGCCCAATTTTCAAAATAGTGGATAATATGTACATGTATCTTTAGATTTTGGGTATTTTTAAGATACATGTATAGAGAATTGGGTAGATTTAATTTTGTCCCTTTTATTTTCTTCAAATTAGTGCCAAACTGTTGTATTTTTTTTTAAATGCTCTCATGCATTCTTTTACGAATACACAAGCTTATCCATTTATTTGACTATTATAACAAATCTAGAAAATTGTGCGGCCTCTCGCAATAATATTTTCCGACTACGCTTTTACTCGCACAACATTTTGTGTAATAGAAAGGCCCCACTTATGTTTTTTCGGGTATGCAGATAGTATAATTTTATTAATAAATATTATACATATATCTTAGATATCAATAAAAGATATTATATAATATAAATATTTATTATTTATGTTCATTACTTTTAAGTGCATTGCACTTAAAACGCATTTGTTGGGCAGGCACCATCGAATACATCAATAACATATCTAATAATACCATCAAGCTGCATACTGACTGTAATTAGCATCAACATCAGTTATTCTTTACAGAAAATATCAATTCAAGGAGCACTGTAATGCATGCTATTAGGGATAGCAGCGGTCTTAATTTTGGCCCAAATACGTGGATTCAAACTATTTTTTAAGGATTTGGATCTTTTAATTTTTGGATTTCACGGGCTGACGGATTTTAAATTTTAAAAATTTTCAATTATCAAATTTAAAGTTTACATTTATAAACTTCGAAATTTAGATTCGGCTCATGAACTTGTCTATTTAATTATATTATATATATTTATATATTATTTTAAATATAATTTAATATATTCCTAATTTTTTCTTACTTATGCGACCCATCTCTTTTTTTATAGTGGATTGATGATGATGTTGAAAATAACAGCACTATTAAAAATTTTAAATTTTAATTTTGATTCTGATTGATGTCGCCACATCTCTTTTTAGCACATTAATATTTGTAAAAATATTTAAAAAGTTTAAAAGTTTATTTTAGATTGTTATAGTAATTTGTGTGAATTATAGTGTTATATTAATTAATTGTTATAATAATGTAAATTTAGATTATTATAAAAATTTTAATATTAATTATACCATATTTAAAATTTATTATAAATAATAAAATATACTATCTCCGTCCATGAAAGTGTTTAATAATTTGATTTGAGACGTGTTTTAAGTGTTTTGACTTTGTGTAGATAGTTAGTGGAGTTTAGGTCTCAATTATTATAACTATTAATTGAAATGTGTATGTGATATTATTATAAAAGCATTGGTTAAAGGAGTGAATATGATTATGAACTAATGAATATATCATTAATCTAAACATGAATCTCAAATTTTAATATCAATAAATCTAGGATCAGGAGTTCAGGACCAAATCAAAATATTCGAGAACCTAAATCTGGAGAAAGAAACTTTGATCCAGATTCAATCTATTGTGATCTCAAGATGTGATGTGAGGTGCAGACATATCTGTCCTACATCAAATATTAACTAGTGTTACGCACTCAATTACGTAATCAGATAACATACATTAAATAATATCTACTCTCTTAGAATATAATTATTTTTTAATATAAAAATTATCAATCTTCCCTTCTCAAACATTTTTGGTTAGTTTTTTAATAATTACTTAACTCTTACTAATTAGTGTTGAGATTTGAATTCAAGATCTTCAATTCAGTAGCTATCATTTTATCACTAGATTAATAACACGTGTATTTGTACATACTTTTTTATAATAAAAAATGACTATTTAAATTAAACTTTAGAAGAAATAATGAAATTTAATTGAACTATGAGATTTGCGTTCTATTGATAGACGATCCTACCGTTAGATAAATATCAGATTAAATTTACTGTTCCACTTATATATAACCTAAACTTGATATCTCATAATCAAATTTATTATTTTTATTAATATCTAAAAAATATATTTTAATAATATAATGAATCATAGTAAATCATTTTTTGAAAATATTTAAAAAAATAAAAAATTATATATCTTAATTTTGAATTTATAAATTATAAATATTAAAAATAATTATATAACTTAGTGAAATATTGAACACTAGTATTAATCTTAAATTAAAATTTAGTTCGAGCGTGGTATGGGGAACAAAAGCGTGTGACACTCGGTGGTCGATCCACAGCCACTAAAGAAAAAGCTTTAGTCTCTATTAAAATTTTCTTTTGATAAATTTTATATTAAAAAATCGTAAATTTATTGATATCTTTACATATATTTGTACAAAAGTCCTTACTATCCACGAGTAAGTCAGTTTGTGGGACTGAAGGCTGTTCTCCGTGCACCAGACACGTAGCCAACCGAATCAATTGCGACACGAATGAAAATATGCTACGAAAGATAGGGTCGAGTCTGATACATCAACCGTCTACTCAATATCCTTGTACGAGTCCACAATCAATATACGAGATGAACCTTGGTTTGGTGAATTGAAGTTGGCCTTAAGTGTAATAGGACTTCCAATTACTGCGCACGATTGTATACTGAGGTGCTCTCTGCTGGTTGTTGGAACAACGCGAGTCGGGCCGAATCTCGATTCAAAAAGATGAAAGGTCTGAAAATCTAAATAGGGATTAGAAATTTCCCCCAATTATAGTAAAATTTTATTTTTTAAATTGATATATCGAATCAACCCCACTAATATTTTTTTTATGGTCCGCCATTGGGGACACTTAATGCTATTTGGACCAACATATGCTCATATTTGTGATACTTTTAATGGTTGTGGATTTCACTATTTTATCGATAATTTCGCCATTAATCAGATTATATAGAAAACAAAGTTTAACGAATATTATAATTGGGGTTGAGTCTGGCCTCACCTATATAAAGTGAAGATTGCAAGGAGTTGATGTACCTTCCTCTCTACTCATAAATTACACACACACATATATATATTTCAACACCCTCATTAAATAATCAGAGGGACATTTTGCAATGGGGTTACATGGTAAATTGATTGCAGCCATAGAATTCAAAGCTGGTGGAGACGTGTTCCATGAAATTATGAGGCACAATCCCCAGCAATTTTCCAAAGTCTGCCCTCAAAAAGTACAAGCTTGTGATCTTCATGAAGGCGAACAAGGTCATGTTGGTAGTATTATTTGCTGGAGTTACACCCATGGTATTCCTACATATATGCTCTTTTCTTATTTCATTTTAGCAAGAAAATAGTAACAATTTAATGATGGCCTCATCATGTATTATTCTTTGTAACTTGATGGGAATTGGCAGATGGAAAAGAGAAGAAAACGAAAGAGGTGATCCAAGCCATTGATGAAGAGAAAAAGTTGATCCAATTCAAGGTGGTGGAAGGAGACTTGATGGAGCTACACAAAGATTTCCTTATTACATGCCATATAGAGACAAATGGGGACATTGATTTGGTGACGTGGACCTTTGAATATGAGATGCTTAATGAAGATGTGGAACATCCCATTTCATTGCTCTCCTTGTTCATTGATCTCACCAAGGACATGGAGACTCACCACCTTGCCAAACCTTGAATTAATCACTTTTAACTATTTCCGAATCTAGCTTTTACCTTCATATATAATAAGCCCTTGGTGTGTTAAGACGTTAACTAAGTTTTATGGTTGCTCCGAAGAGGGATCGAGAGATAGCTAGAGTGTGTGCATGTGTGTGTTTTTCAGTGTTAAAGAATGTGTCGGTGTGATTATTACAATTAATAGTGTGTCTTGTCATAATTTTCTATGAAACCGCTCCTAGTGGAAAAGATATGAACGCATGGATCATGAATGAATGAATAACGAGTCTAGAGCATATCCAATAATTCCATGGCCCCAAACAGTCGGAGGGGAGTTGGTATTTGGTTTGAACCGAGCTAATTGCTCTATTTGCATTAATTAATTTAAGGATGTGGTTGATCTCGTTGGTATTATGAGAATAAAAGAAAAAGAAAAAAATATATAATTTTATTTACGATGATTTAAAAAAAAAAAAAAAAAACTATAACAATAGTTTTAATGAGTTCATTTCTTATGAATATTGCGGCCTGCACCATTATTCTGTTTATTATCGATGTTTTCAATTAGATTCTTTCATTTGATGGGGTATTCCTCTTTATGAGGGTGACGAAGGCCATGTGCAATTGTTGATACATTTAGGGTGGGTTTGGTAGAAGAGATGAAGGTAGATAAGATAAATAATCTACCTTCATCTCTTGTTTGGTAGACAAATTGGCTTATCAATACGGCCCGCTATAAAAATGTAAGCTCGCTGTTATTTTCCTGTTCAAGCAGTAATAATAATAACTCCAACTTGGACAAATTACTTATCTATCTTGAACAGTAACAGAAGATAATTTTTTCCCCCAAAAAGCACACGTTCACATCGGGAGAAACATTATCGAAGCTCTTGTCCAGCGAGAACTATCCATCGAAAATCTCTCTTCATTTGGGGGAAATTGTCGAATGATTCCTAGGTATGAAACATATATTTTTCATCTACATTTGATTTTTGTTTGTCTCTATTTTAATTTCGTAGGGTTTCATCTTTGAATTGGGTATCTGAATCTTTTCTTTCTCTCACTTTTTGTCTGGTTTGTTATCTGAATTGTTTAATTTGTTTGTGTTGTAGGGTTGTGTGAATCGTATGTTCGTTTGTGTTCTAAGATCCCAAGGTTAAAAGGTATGTAATTCTCAGAATTTTATCCCAAAGCTCTGCATTTTCTGTCTTAATTAATTAGGGTTCTCAAATTCTAGCTGTCGTCAAACTGTAATTAGGGTTCTGAAATTCATCACTGGTGAGACACTTAATGTCGCTATTGAATATCAAACATATAAGAAATCACGTTGATGGAGTATTTGAGTAATTCATTTCCTAATTTGTTTGGCAATGATGAGGAATTTAGTGAATTCACGTTGGGAGTCGAGGGGGAGAGAGGGTAAATTGAGGGCGACATAGATGGAGTTGATGGCACTGCTGGTGCGGAGAGTGCGGATATGGTGATTCCTGAGGTCTCCGTTGGAGTGGTGTTGCTGGAAATGAGAATGATGGTGGAAAGGCTTTAGGTTTGGTTTGAAGGGGAGGAAGGGGTGGGCTTTGTAGTGTGCGGCCAATTAATTAGAAATTAATAGATATGGATGAGAGATGGATACATAAATGAAAAAAAATAATCCATCAGATACATCGCTTATGAAATAGTTGTCATCTTTTCATCAAGAGATTCAATAACAAAGTTAAAAGACGCAATAAATTAAAACTGAATCGTGAAATAAATAAAAACTGAATCGTAAAATAATGGTTGTCATATATCGTACAGTAAATAATTATTTTATGATAATTATGTGTTAGTATTTTTGTATCGGTATTTACGGATGATTAAAATATTTTGACACTATTGCCTCATATATAATTTTAAGACTAATGTGAGTTCTGAAATTTAAATTGTAGACGTGAAAGTATGGTTCTGAAATTATCTGAAATGATATTTTGTTTCACTTGTTTATGAAAATTGCAGATACATATTTGGACAAAGTAGGGTTCTTTTTTAAGGTATTCTGATTTTTAAGGTCAGTGATTATTCATAGCACTCATCCATTTGTGTTGTTGCCTCTTGTGTTTTTCATATAATTGCAGTTGATGTTTAAAGTTTCATATATGTGTTATGTTTGTAGTTGCTTACCAGTAAGTGCACGATTAAGATTTTTGTAGATGGTAATCGAGCACTTGTGGATATTACATATATTTTTGTACTCCACTTGTGAGCGAGAAAGAAGTGTATATTTATCAAAGTTATGCCAATATATAGTTTTTTTTAAAACAATGTATATGCATCCTACTATCATTTATGAGTGACATTAAAATCAAATGTGCTGCGAATATAGGGCTAAATTTATTTGTCAACCCATTCATGCATCTTATATATAATTATATATAATTGGTTAGTACCATATTGTATATGCATAATCAATATTGATTATTTTTGTTTTGAAATTAATTCTGGGAAGCATTTTGGCAATCAACAGTAGCTTCGTTGAGTGTCATGTATTGTTTTATTAATTTCCATACATATGTGGATGTTGTTGGTTGATTTACACAGACAAGGAGCTTCAATATATGTGGTTGCTTGTGTAGAAAAAAAATGTTACATGTAATGTTCAGTGGTTGAGTTATTGAGTTTTTAGTACTATTTAAAGTATGTGGTTGCATACGTAATATGTAAAGTATATGGTTGTTTGTGTAGAAAAAATGCTATACTTATTGAGTTATTGAATTTTCAGTAATATGTAATGTGGTTGCATAGGTAATATTCACTAGTTGCATATGTGAATTAATATTCAGTCACTCTCTCTGATGAAAAACACACACTCACCTCACCTGTGGTGGCCATAATATGAATTTTCACACTCAACGAAGTAAGAAATTTTGTTTCTCTTGTTCTTCAACTGGTCTAAGGTTTAGAAAATCAAGATTCTTTGAATCCTTACCATGTTAACATGTATCATTTTGTCAGTTTGTTTTTTGTCTTCCTAGTTTTTGAAGATTTGTATATTAGCTAACAATCTCTTAATGGGGTCTAATCTGGCGTCTCTCTCTATGTAGATTTTTCAATCATCATACTCTTATCTAAACCACCTAAATTGATAAAATAATTAATAATTTGTAGAAATTTCTGCAACTCAAGAAGCCACACATATTCAAAATATACAACAGTTAGTTCTCATAATAATATAGTTTATCTTTAACTAATGTATGTTATATATTTCACAAGGATTATGTGAGAATTAAGTCACAAGTAATATGAATTTATGTACCTCCCAATGACTTCCCTGTTTATGTTGGGATTAAGATGAATGTGGTTGTGCCTTTTTATAAACCAATTCATTTAGGTTATTATGATTTTGTTTATGCCATTGTGTTTACTATGTTATATTGTGTATGCACTTGTGTTTAGTGTATTTAGTGTGTTTACTATGTTATATACATTCATTACTTGAACTGAACTCTATAGGTTATGTTTTTTATTTGCAAAGCATGACATATAGTGTCACTGATAATGTAATGTATACATTTGTAATGCAGTGGGGAAGAGTATCTATATCTTATCATTCAACTGAGACAATGACATACAACACTGCTGAATGTTTAGAACTTTACATGTGTATCGAAGATATTTTCCAAGAAACCTTGACACAAATCCTCCTGTTAGTGACTGTACTACTTCTATGTGAAACACCCAGTAGTAAGCGTAGGTTGATAGAACCTTATACTATGATTTCTAAGATTCCACACCAAATTAGACATTTGAACAGACTAACTAAACTTAGTGACACAGATTGCATTGTAAATTTCCGTATGGATCGTAACACATTTGGTAAACTATGCATATTGTTAAGAGAATTAGGTTGGGTTACTGATGGCAAATATGTAAGTGTGGAGGAACAAATTGCAATGTTTTTATGTATTCTAGCTCATCATAAGAAAAACAAACTTGTTGGTTTTGATTTTAGTCGATCAGGCCAAACAGTTTCACACTACGTCCATCAAGTTTTAAAAGCAATTTTAAAACTACACACACGTGTACTTGTTAAGCCCAAACCTGTATCTGAAGATACCAATGACAGCCGCTGGAAGTGGTTTAAGATATTAACCTTTTTGAAAATTTTAATTAATTACAAAAGATCTTATAACACCTCTAACACGTTTATTAATGTTTTATAATGAAGGGATATTTAGGAGCCCTAGATGGCACGTACATAAGTATGACTGTTCCAGTTATAGATAAACCAAGATATAGATCAAGGAAAGGAGAAATTTGCACCAACACGTTAGGCGTATGCGATCGAAATATGGCGATTGTATATGTACTACCTGGGTGGGAGGGATCTGCTTCTGATTCTAGAGTGTTACGGGATGCAATTAATAAGAACCACGGACTAAAGGTCCCACGGGGTATATAACACTTGAATCTTTTACAACTATCATTAACACTCTTCATATAAAATGTTATTTACTAATAAATATTGATTAATCTATGAAATATAGGAAATTATTATTTGGTAGATAATGGATACGCAAATTCCGAGGGATTTTTAGCCCCATACCGTGGAGTTCGGTACCATCTAAAGGAAAGGGGACCAACACTCGACAGACCTCAAAATGCTCATGAACTCTTCAACATGAGGCATGCCAAAGCGAGGAATGTTATAGAAAGGTGTTTTGGTGTTATGAAAAAATGTTGGGGAATATTAAGAAGTCCCTCTTTCTACCCCGTCAAGATTCATAATTGCTTGATTATAGCTTGTTTCATATTACATAATTTCATCCGTTCTGAAATGCATATTGATCCAATTGAGAAAGAATATGATCAAGATCATGTTGAAGACGATGGAGATGATGATGGTGTTTATGAAGCTTCAGATTTCATAGATGTCATCGAATCAACTAATGAATGGAACACATTTAGAGAGAGCATAGCTAAAGCAATGTGGTTATCGTATTAGGACGTGGTACTAATGCACTGCTTATTGTGGTCTTTACTTATTAATTTCTTTATTTTGAAGCAATGTGTATAACTGCTTATTGTGGTCTTTACTTATTTGCTTTTTGTTGATCAATACATATTACAGATGGATTTTACACCAACATGTTACTGTGAAAGTGGAAAAATGTTGCTTAAACGCGCTGGTCCAAATGCCAAATTTAGGGGTCGCTTGTATTACAAGTGTCCTTTAAACGAGAATCACTACCGAAGCTTTCTATGGCATGATGAGTTCAATAAGTCTTCTCCAACAAACATGACTTCTACTGTAAGCCAAAATGAAGGTGAATCTTCAAGTGTGTCGACATCGGTGTTAGTAGACCATTCCCATACTAGTGTACCTCGTACTCGTAGTGATTTGGAGACTGAAGTTTTATTTATTTTTATGTCCATTGTACTTGTTTTGATTGGAGTTATTATTGGAAAAATAATGTAATATGTTATTGCTTCTGATTACTAGTAGAACATGTATTGTTCAGTCCCCAAACATGTATTATGTTAGCATTTCAGATTTAATATTTTCATTATGGACATGTATTACTTTGACCGTGTACAACAGCTTGGGGACATGTATTTCAGAATCTGTTCCAAAAGTCAGTGTTTCAGTCCACTTTAATATGTTTCAGTCCACTTTAATCTTCTCCAATGCACATCTCTTCCTACTGTATGAGTCAAAAAGGTGTTGTAATGACTGTTTATATGAATGCAGATTGCAGACTGTCTCTAATTGATCTATCACATTATAGGTTCAATGCACATTACAGGTTCAATGCAGGTGCTATATCAATTCAGATTGCAGACATTTGGTGATTAAAGAAAGCAGATTGCAGACCTATTCTATTAATTTGTGGTTGAATAATATATAAATGCAAATTTTGACCATGAATTTAATATACATTGTAACTTGTGTTTAGGCTTGTCAATGGGTGGGTAAAATCCGGACCGGAACCGTTAAATTAGATACGGTTCTAGAACCGGAACCGGACCGTTGAATATCGGATCCGGACCCGAACCCGGACCGTTAATTAAAATATTAATGGTTCCGGTCCGGGAGAATACCCATGGGTATTATTGGGTATGGGTTACCCATGGGTCTCCCTATGTTTTATTTATATAATTATTTTAGTCACCAATTCGTTAAAACGAATCCGAATTAGAAATAAATTAATTAAATATAAAATATTTAATAATGAAACTTCACTCTTATTTTATTTAACCATTATTAAAAAATCACTTAAATACCATAATTATTTTACCACTTATATGTGTTTATTGTTTGGGTACATTTATTATTGAATTAGAATGTATAGAGTGTTCGTCTACGATTAAGGATGTAATACGAGATATTATAAAATATTATTTTTTTTTAAGATAAAAAAAATTGAAGAAAAAAAAATGAAAAAAAAAATTGGAAAAAAATGATCGGGCCGGACCGGACTAGAACCGGAACCGTACCTTACGGGTCGGGTCGGGTCTGGACCGACCATGAGCGGGTTTGTACGGATTTAGAACCGGAACCAGAACCGGAACCATAACTTTAAAATGAGCGGGTTTTGACCGGTTCCGGTTCCGGTCCGGGTAAAACCCACCCATTGACAAGCCTACTTGTGTTGATGTTTATGTACTAAAAACAAAAAGGCACATTCAAACGTGTATACTATTGGACAACATCTATCCTTCTTATTCTCTCATCCTATATAAGATAGTATCACTTCCTATGCATTTCATCAACTCCATCACCTCACACTTCTTACCTCATTACTAAAAAAAAGAAGTATGGATGATGTTCCTACACAATCATTCTACTTTCACATGATCAAATGGAATCCCGATATGGATCATTTCTTCTTGTCGGTTTTATCCTTCTATAAGGAGAAGCATGGATGGGAAGGTGCTAACATACCCCAAAATTTTCTTCAGTCTGCTAAGGCTATTTTGAACAAGCATTTTGGGTCTGATTTATTGTGGATCGATATTTTCGAGAGAGCTCATCTCATGGAAACCCGGTACAACACTTTCAAGGAGGTGGCTCGTACACCCGGGGTAATTTGGGATCTCGAAGAAAGTCGAATCATCGCAAGTGATGATGTTTGGTATTATTTGTTTGAGGTACTAATTTTCTTTGCCAATTATTTTTACTTAACATCGTTTTTTTAACCAAACGATTGGCATAATATTATTGGACAGATTGCATTGCATAATTTTTGTTTGGAGATGCATTGCATTATTTTTACTAATTTCCATTTTACTTGTTTTGATTGCATTACAAGAAAAACAATTTTGCCAAAGCATACTATTGGACCGATGAGCCTGAATTCAAGAGATTGGCATATTTGTTTGGAGATGAGGATGAAGTCAAGCTTGAAGATGATAAGAACAACACTGTCATCAATATAAACTCATCAAGTTCTAACGACTTGGAAGCATATCTTGGTAATATTTCTAGCAATGAGGATGAAGTCATATCTCCCCCATCAAAGAAGCCACCTAAAGATGAGACGACCAAACGTAGAGGAATAAACTTCAATTCAATAGCTCGACGCATGAAGGATAATAGATCTAAATCGAATGATGCGTCCGGTTCATCTTCTTGTGCATCCTCTAGCCCGTTCAAGAAGTAGATCTCAACATGTTTGTTCGTTTATGGTTCAACTGCTTCGTTTAATTCGTAGGGTTTCTCTATCTTCGTTTATGCTATCATCGTCGTTTGTTGTGTTTATGGTTCAAGATGTGTCGCTTGTTGTGTTAATTTCGTTGGTTGTTGCTTTCGTTTGTTGTTGTTGCGTCCGTTGTAATTCGATTATTAATGTAGTACGTACCTTGTGTCGTTTTTCTAAATTTAACAACATGTGTGTCGTTTATAATAGCATGTACTAAATAAGTAAAACAAACAAAACACACATTACATTCACATCTATAAACTGAACATAATCAGTTTAGGTACTGCTACTAGATATAATAAGAACATAATAGAACATTGTTTAGGTACCGCTGGCCCCGCAGTTCAAACGGAGGCATAAACTCAATAATGCATACCGTTGGGAATTTTTCTCTAATATTTCATACTAAGATTTCATAGCTCTTCGAATGTCTATATCACAAACACAGAAAGTTCATTTACACGTCAAGGAATTTTCTCTAATAATGAGGATGACACTTATAATATTAAAATGTGCATATGTGTATAACATTATTAATAAAGTCTTGATTCCTTTGAGTTGTTTATGATGGAGTAAGTATTCTGCTTCCAACTTTCATAACTTCATTATAGTTTGAAAGGTTGAAAGCGTTCCAACTGTATGTTTTCATTGCTGAATTGTGCCACTTGCAGTATTCATTTTACAGAATACTTTAGCAGCTTCAATGCTACCAAAAAATTTATTTTTACAACTTAATGTACTGATACAACTCATTTTGCTCGTTTGTAAAGCTCCCCGAACTTCACGAGTTGATGATAGAGGCTCCCGATATGCTGAGCATTGAGGCTCCTGACCTTTATTTACGCCAAAGCCCTGTTCCTAATGCTTACACTTTGGCTATCAGTGGGAAGAAACCTTTTGTTGTTGTTCATACAAGCTTAGTGGAGCTTTTGTCGAGAAAGGAGTTGCAGGTCAGCATTCAATCAAACAAGTGAAGCTGCTATTACTTCTAGCAGTGCTTGGAACATTATTTTTGAGAAACAAATACAGTGCATCTTGGTCGAAAATGTTCATTCTATTCACATATCTTCCCGTCTCACATGCAGGCTGTTCTGGCTCACGAGTTGGGTCATCTGAAATGTGACCATGGTGTATGGCTTACTTTTGCTAATCTTATTACTCTTGGAGCATATTCTGTACCTGGTAAATTCTTGTTTTTCCATTCTTTTTGCCTCTTCTTTCTTTTAAGCTGGATGCAGTCACTACTTTTCAATGTGTCTAACCAAGAGGCATTTTTATGGGATAAATTAATATTTATGATTTTTTCCAATTTAGAGGATCACCCACTCTAATTTGTGATTGCTTTTTCACAGGTCTTGGTGGTTTTATTGCTCAGCAGTTAGAAGAACAAATTTTTCGTTGGCTTCAAGCAGCAGAACTTACTTGTGATAGGGCAGCTCTTTTGGTTGCACGGGATCCAAAGGTAGAGATTATATAATTCAAATTATTTTTGCCTATACACTCATATATATAGTTAATTGTTTTCTAATCATCCTTCCATACACCCACAAGAGGTAGTCATCTCAGCGAGACCCCCGTTTGCGTAGCGGCAAACCAGATTCAATGCATACTAACAATTAGATTAATATGATTTAGAGTGTTCTAGGACTTATTTATTTGATTAAAGCATTATAATCATTGCCCTGCATAATCTTCCACGAGATTCGACATTCGGGTTCAATCTTTGCGTATTACAACTTCTTAGTATACGTTTTTAGTCGAACAAACATAATGTAGTACACTATTAGGTATAAACTAAAACATAAATAAGAACATAATACAAGGTATTAAAACACAAGAGAATTACTTAAAATCCAAGTTCAAATTCCCTATTACATATCCAACAAAAAAACCATTGTCCAATCAGAAGCCCTATTACAGATTACATATCTGAATCATCCATCAATTACATATCACAAAAAACTTCTAAAATCCAAGTTTAAATTTAATATTCAGATCCAACAATAGAACATTACTACCAACTACCAACTACCAACATGTTCCATCAAAATAAATGTTTAACGACAGCCAAGGATACAGATAACATATTCTACCTTCGCATCCTCGGGTAGCTAGGCCTAAAAAGAGTTCAAGCTTCCTATCATTTTCAATTAAAAGTTCACAAATAGTTAGCTTATCACTCATGCTCAATCCTTCTATATGAGGTATTTTATCAAAAATCTCCATTCTTGCCTGCCCTAACACTTGCTCGTGACCTAACCGAGATGCAAGATTCTCCATTCTAGTGTTTGTATTTTGACTCAACCCTTCTATCATAGCACAAACTTTATCTATACCTTCTACAACCTTACGTTTTTTACCTTTACCCTTCGACGTGGAAGGAGAACTGTGCACGGTTTTTGCCGTAGGTTGATACGAACTATTGGCTGCTCCATCTCCCGAAAGGATGTCTTCCATATCCACATTGTAATCGCCAGGAATGTAGCCTTCCTCTACTGATGCAAAGTCTTGTTCTAGTCGATTGATAGCTTCGTAGACATCGAAAGACCCTTCCCCGTTCGCTCTATCCTTGCCAAATATCTCTTTCCAATCCTCGTACATTGGCCAGCTTTTTTTGTGAATTCGTTTAGCATTTGGATCAACCTGTAAAAACAACACATGGGAAGCATAAGTATGAAATGCTAATGAAAAAACAAAACATCAACAAAATCTATATTCAATCACATATATCAATAAATAGCATACCTTAATTATGTTTTCCCAAAGAGAGTCATCACAATCCACCGTGTGATTGCCGTTGGCATTGAATCCAACACCACTGTAACTAAGAACCGTACACAAGGAGTTGTAGTCCTTCTTCCAAATAGATAGTTTCGAATGCATGTGAGGACTACCTTTCAAGTCAGTCCCCGGGATCTTCTTCTTAAAGCTTTCCTCAAGCTTGCTAAGGTATCCAGCCCTAAATCCATTATCGGATTTCCATCCTTGGGCGACTAATTCTTTCATAGCGATTAGCAAGATGTCCTCTTCGTTAGATGTCCATACTCTTCGGCCCTTCTCAACTCGTTTACCCTTTCCACTAATGGCATCACTACTACCTAAAAGACAAACATAGATGGATAAAAATTACAGATGGAAGTGATTGCACAACCTCATTGTAGTAATTAATGGTGGAACTAATATCAATCACATTTCAGAATAACCCAGCAATCACTGCCCTCAGCATATCTGCATCAGGAAATCATATCTATATCTATCTAATGTATTTCTATAGCACTCATTTCATAACACAATTCTATAGCAATCACTGCCCTTAAATGACAAGTTCTTATGCATCACGTTCTATATAATAACAATCACTTTCTATACACATTTCAAGAGACATGTTAATATGCTGATATTTGAACAAAAACGTGAATATATTTTCTAACACATCTCAAGTCAACCGAACAGGAAAACAACAATTACGACAACTTTCAATAACGAAGATAAAATGCAAAAACTTAAAGAACCTTAAATTCATCAGAGGTGCGTATGTTGAATCTAAAGTAACCAACAAAAGGTTATGAGACAAGATTTTTTCATATATTGAGTTGCTACTGGCAAGATACATGCTAATATATGTATTCAAGAACCATGTTTCAGAACTAATATTGAATTGGAAGGGGAAATACAAGGCATTATAAATTTAATAAAACCACAGAAAATTATAACCCGCAACTTTAATCTCATAGTGGACTGCAAAGTACCTCCAACAAAAGTGAAGAAGAAGCTACTAACTACCAAGAGTTCAGTCCTTCAAAGCCATCATTTCAACAAAAAGTGAAAATATTTTCTATTCACATTTCTCACATTTATGGAAACAACATATCAAACATTTTAAGAAATTTTTTATACACATTTCTATATACAGAGAAGCAGCTTCATAAAAGCTACACATTTCAACAAATTATCTATACATATTTCTATAAACACACCAGTAGCTTCTATACCCAAACGAATAAGCCCCAAATAAACAAATAAACCCCAAATTAAACACGAAATAACCATGATAACAGTGAAATCGACATATAGAAGAACTGCCCATGAATTTCAGATGTCATCTTAATATCGATGAGCCTGAACTCATACCTTCTTCGGTCGATGTCATCCAATTTCAGTGAAATGGGCTGCCAAATTGATTTGTCCGTTGCAAGATTCTTCGTTCGTCGTCCTTCAATCCTAAGCGATGGAGCGTCCCAAATGATGGAGCGAAAATATCTAGTGTCCCGCTACAAAAATGACATACCCTTCTTATCTTGTTCTCTTCCTTTTGTACCAAACAACATATTATTTATCTCATCTCTTCTCATCTTATATACCAAACAAAATATTAAGTTATCCTACCTAATAATAATAGCTACCAAACACAATATAAAATTATCTTACTTTTGTAAACTACCTACCAAACAATGTATTAAACACTATTCATATTATATTCATTACACTATTCACACTAATAATCCTTCATATTAATTATCTACCTTCATCTAATCTCACCTACCAAACCCACCCTTAATATAGTGGACTCAAGAAAATTTTTAAAAAAATTACTCTATTAGTCTCACAAAAAGATGTACTCCCTCCGTCCTACCAATAACGACCCATTTGTAAAGTAGATGAGTGTATTATTTTAATCAAATGGGTCGTTATTGGTGGGACGGAGGTAGTATCTTTTTTCATTTTCGTAAATTTTATATAGTTAAACATGCACTTTTTATTTTTTGACACGATCCTACTTTTAATAACAGCTTTTTGTGAGTTTCAATCTCCACTACTCCATCTTCACCCTCAACTTTTACATATATTTTATATTTAATAACACTTTTGTGGGTCTCAATCTACACTACAACTCAAGTCAACGATATTTCATTAAAACTCACACCATGTCAAATGGTGCATGTTTTTAAGAGACGGAGAGCGTATTTGTTAAATTTTTCTTTCTTTCTAGAACATAAAGTTTCGATTCTCGTCTTACAAGGAAAAAATAGAAGTTATTAACTTGAAATCCAACTCTAAAAGATAAAAATAAATTAAATCAAAGCCCAAAGTCATAGTAAATAATAAGTACGACAATGATAATGAGTTCGAAACTCTATGACTTTCTTACTCTACTCCCACATTTAATTCGAATTTGAGCCTGAGTCTCGCAGACGTTGAATCCATTTTGATTCTTTCTCTTTAGTCCCTTATTCTAAAAATTAGAAAAAAGGAAAAAAGAGAAAATGGGGTATTAGTCACAGATATTTTGATTGTATTTCTAATCTTCTTCAATCCTTCCGGTGTCAATAGCTAGAATGAAAAAACAGGAAATGTCAACGCATCGGGAAAAAAACGAGTAATCTCTATCAATAGGCCTGCTAAAGCCCCGAACCATAGCGTACTTAGTACTGGGGCCACAGAGAGATATGTTTTTAGATCTCGCATTGAAAAACCTCCTTTTTTTAATACTTAAAAAGATAATGCATATATGATCAAATGCATATGTAGTTAAGGGCCACTTAGAGTTGTACACGGAATCCCTAATTCCAATTAAAATGTACAACGCTCCGTAAGATTTCCTTTTCTTATTATTATACGTTAAAATATGTTAAATGAGGCCAAAAAAAAGACGAAATGAGCAGAAAACTGTGTTTCTCAATGTAGGAAATAGGGATGTGGAAAACAAGACATGAATTCTCTACAATTACACTGTAGAACAATTGAAAGGATGTGGCGCAGCTTGGTAGCGCGTTTTTTTTGGGTACAAAATGTCACGGGTTCAAATCCTGTCATCCCTACCTATTACTGCCCCTTTGAGCAGTAACCAGGAATCAACCGAGATCGGTTCAAATTGCGTTGCACGAAATCGTTCATTTTTATGAAACTTATAGAATATATGAAAATAAAATGAAAAGGAATTTAAAAACATAATCTTTTCTTTAATTCTTTTCTATTCTGATAAGAAAGCGCTCTTAGTTCAGTTCGGTAGAACGTGGGTCTCCAAAACCCGATGTCAAAGGTTCAAATCCTACAGAGCATGATTTTTTCTTCATGGATCCAATTAAACTGAATTCAGTCGCTTGCACAACAATTAGAATTTGACCTCCCGTGGATTAAAGAAAGGAGGAAGACAATCAAATATGAATTAATCAAAGGTCCAACTGATCGCCACGCCTGTATTGTAAATATGCAGTTACGAATAATCCAGCGAGATCTTTGGAGACGATTTCGTACTACAGTTTGGTGGAGGAACTTTAGAACACCTTTGTGGTAATGCGCCAGGTGCTGTAGCTAACCGAGTAGCTCTAGAAGCGTGTGTACAAGCTCGTAATGAAGGACGTGATCTTGCTCGTGAGGGTAATGCAATTATCCGTGAAGCCTGCAAATGGAGTCCTGAATTAGCTGCCGCTTGTGAGGTATGGAAAGAAATCAAATTTGAGTTTCAAGCAATGGATACTTTGGATAAATAAGGCAAATGAAAAGTAATTACTCTCCGTTCTCTTAATTGAATTGCAATTAAAGTCGGCCCAATATTTTACTAAAAGGATTGAGCCGAATACAAAGATTCCAGCGCATTGCACGTATTTTGGATAAATACACATATCTCTAGGTATAGAAGATTTGAAATATAAGACTGGAATTTTTCTATTGTTGTCTTGGATCCACAATTAAACCTATGGATCCTTGGGATTGGTATATTTTTTATATATCCTGTAGTTTCGCCGAATCAAGCGAAGTATCATAAACATCCTGTATATTGTCTTTTTCGTTGCGTGTTGGAATAGAGTCTTAATTTATTACTTGTTATTAGACGAGATTTTACGAAAAAATTCTTTCTAGGAAAGAACAAACATTTCTTTTTTTGTTCGATGCGAAGAGACAGAGGAAAACCTTTTTTTTCATTATCATTCTATTTAAGAATAAAAAGGGATTCCATCATATTCATATTTATAGTGAAGTCTTATACTCGGATTTCCACAAAAGAGAATCCCTACACTTCCTATTAGTGGTGATTTAATTTCTATGTTTAGTTTGACAGGAAATAAGATATTCAAATAAAAATAAAGAATTGTGGATTGAATGACTATTTATCTATCCTATTTTTATACAAATAGGGGGCGAGAAAACTCTATGGAAAGATGGTGGTTTAATTCGACGGTGTTTAAGAAGGAGTTAGAACGCGGGTATCGGATTGGGATAAAGAAATTAACGGACAATCTTAGTCCTTTTGAAAATTCTAGTGAAAGTGGAGATCCGAATCCAAAAGGTAGGGTTAAAAACATTCATAGTTGGAGGGGTCGTGCCAATTCTAGTTACAGTGATGTTGGTCGTTTATTTGGCATCAAAGACATTCAGAATTTCATCTCCGATGATACTTTTTTGGTTAGGGATAGAAATGAAGACAATTATTCTATATATTTTGATATAGAAAATCGTATTTTTGAGATTGACAACGATCATTCTTTTATGAGTGAACTAGAAAGTTCTGTTTCTAGTTATTGCAATTCTAGTTATATGCATAATGGATCTCTGAATGAAGATTCTTTATACAATTATTACATGTATGATACTCATTCCAGTTGGAATAAACACATTACTAGTTTCATTGACAGGTAGCTTCAGTCTGAAATCTATATTAATACGTCCATTGTACGTGATAGTAGTGACAGTTACATTTCTAGGTGCGTTTTTTGATAAACGTAAAACTAGTAGTGAATGTGGGCGGTCCAGTTGACGAACCCGCGCTAAGAGTAGTGATTTAACTCTAAGAGAAATGTCTTGTAGGGTGGATCTCGAAAGAAATGAAAGATCTCCCTCGAAGGCATACATAAGACTTTCATCGAATACGACTTTCCGCAAGATTTTGTATATATCTATGAGATCGAGTATGAAATTTTGTTTACTCACTTTAAATTGAGTTTCCCTTTTTCTCCCTTTCATGTTAGGATGGGAAATCCTGTATTTTACATATTCATACGATCGAATCCTTAGGTTTCCAAAATAATGTAAAGAGAAGTGCTTCAAATCATTGTTATTTGATTCAGACATGTTCTAAACAGCTTAGGTATTTCGAATTTTTTGTTGAGACAGACAAAGTCAAGGAAACCTCTGAAATTATTTCAATATTGAACCTTGGACATATAAGAGTTTTAAATCGAATCTCTTTAGAAAGAAGATCTTTTGTCTCATGGTAGCCTGCTCCAGTCCCCTTACGGAATTTTCGATAATAAATTATAACATTTATAAATCAGATAAGTTGTTAGAGTATGAACCCAGAGTATGAACCCTCGATTCACACATTGAAATTCGTGGATAGTCGACATAAATCAGGCTTTCCCCAATTTTCTCATTTTTGAGTCTTTTCCAGCCATCAGTTAAAAACCCTATTAGGTAGGGTATCCCACAATATCTAATTTTGGATCTAAGCGCAATTTTTTTTAATGAAAAACAAATGCATTTGTGACAATACATTTCTAGAAGAACCTCATTTCTTGGTGTCAAAATAGGATATGTGGTAGAAAAATGGAAGATCTATTTTCTTTTTTTTCGAAAAAAATAATCTTGTAGATTGTGTAATGCTTACTCTGAAACTCTACGTTTATACTGTAGTGATAGAAACAATATAGACTAATCAACTTTAAAATACAAATAAGCACAAAGCAACAATCACTGGCTAAATCCTAGCAGAATGCATCCACCGTTGGCGACTCTTCACCAATGGCGGATGCATTTTGCTAGCCTCTAGCCAATGATTGTCGCATTTCGAAGATGAGAAAATTATATTATCATCATATATGCAACAACTTGTGGCTAAATCTTCACCTAATGAATCCACCGTTGGTTAGCCAAGCCAGCTACGGATGCTCTTTTTCCGGCGGTTGTCAGGTAATTCAATCTAAAAGATTATATGGTTCTATGATTTATAGATAACACTGTAAAAAAAATTGAATCTAGCAAATTCACCACTTGTAATTTACATGAGGTAGATGAATAATTTTTTTCGCCGGACTCGATCATGAAACTAAGCGGTAGGGGAGGTTGTGGGGTTTTTCAGTGGTGGGAGAGACTAGGGGTGTCACGGTACTGTATACCTTACTAAAAATGTCATAACTTATACCTTACATTTACCTTCGGTATGAAATATTTTATACCGTTACCTTACCATGTTTTTCGGTATACCTTAGTTCGGTATACCTTACTTTCGGTATGACATTTTCACATACCTATACCTTACCTTATTTTCGGTATACCTTACCTTACTTCGATATATCTTTCTTTTACGATATACCAAAATTTATTTATATACGGTATACTTTACCTTACTTCGCTATACCTTATTTTTCAATATCATAATTTTCGATATATCTCACATGATCAAGAATATCATATAATCAATTACAAATATATTAACTAACTCTTATTAATGTATTTTTATATAACTAACTAGATTTAGGTATATGAATCATAATTAAATTGTCATTTATGCATGCTATATTAATTATAACAAAATAAATATTTTCATTATTATAACTTATATTATATTTAATATCAAACAAATGTAGTCATATAATCATATAAAATACTTATATTTTTAAATCATATTTTTGGATTATAATTATTTTTAATTTATTGTAATTAATTATATAATTATTTAGATTGCTATGCTCGTTTTATAAAAAAAATTAGTAAATCGTGTAATTATATCATAATTATTTAGTTATGTAACAAATAATATATTATAATTTATTATTATTATTTAAAATAATAATGATAAGTTATTGCTCAATGTTCTTAATTAGCAAAAAATTCACATATTTTGTAATTTGTCATTAATTTTTATTAATTATAATTCATAATTTATGAATAAATAATTTTATTATAATTCAAAGTAAATATATATACATATAATATTATAAATATATCGATATATACTAATTTTTTCATTATATACCTCGATACGGTATATAACGGTATACCTCGGTATTCGGAAAAAATTATACCTTTACCTTACCGAAAAGTTCGGTACGATATCATATCCTACCAAAAAATTCGGTACACCTTACATTTGGTATTATTCGGTACGATAAATACGATATATCATTTTTTCGTTAAATTTTGACAGTTCTAGAAGAGACTTCGTAGTGGTGGAAGCGGCGCAGGGAGATTCTTCCAACTATTATTTTAAGTTAAAATTAAAAATAATTGAGAAAATGATGAGACGTAGTAGTTAAATATATTGAGCAAGTTAAATTCATTATTTAACCAGTACGTCTCATTTTAAGTTGCATAATTAGTTAAAATAAAAGGAAAATGGTATAATTGTTAAATAGAAGTGTCGGTGGAGAGGAACATAAAATTTTATTCTATATCAAATTCCAACCTGTAAACGCTTAAATTCCCATTACTGAACACATCACAGCCCTTCATTTCTATCCATGGTCCCATCTTCATTACCAATTTCTTTAGACCATTACTCATATTTTCCTAATTTTAATATGCCTCTCCATTGTCGATTTTGCCCTTAAAATCATCGTATGTACTACTACAAAAGTGTTTAACGTATTTTCTTTTCGGGTCATTCACAAAAGTGTTTAACACTTCAAACTTTCCATTTATAGTAACTTTTCTATACATACAATCCAATTAAAAATTATAAATCACTAGCGACTCAAACTCCACTAACTCTATTTTTCTACACAGATCTCAATTAATAATTAATATAAGTGGGACCCAATCTCAACTCACTACATTCATTACACACTTCACTCATTATACTCCTTAGAGCATCCGCAGCGGATGCAACTCCAGAGCCTCGGTCAGCCCGGCGGGCAGCGGACTCCGGAGGCCGTGGAGGGAGCCCGGCGCTGTGGACGAAAGGCTCGGGAGGTTGGCCTCTGATGTGTGAGGCTGGCTCGCGGCTCGGAAGGTTGGGGAGAGTTCACCGCTAGGGGAGTGGGACTCCCGAGTCCCATGCCTTTTTTTTCGATTTTTGTATTTTTTTAATTTTAATATATAAATTCATCTATAAATCTCTATTTCGATCCCACATTGTCACATTTCTTCATTCATTCTTCAATCTTTCAATCTTTTAATTAATGTATTTTTATTTTAATTTTCATTTTTTTATTAATGTATTTAAATTGAATTTTAAAATAATGATTAAAGAAATTTTAATTACATATCTATTAATATAAATTTGTAATTTAAATTAATAAATTTAATACATAACAAATATCCAAAATAAAAATATACATAAATCATAAAAATAAAAATCAAAGAGAGAGCTTCATGTTGAGAGCCTCACCTCCTACCAACCAACGCAACATCTTTAAAAATTGTGGATCCCACACAAAAAAGTTTCATTTAATTACAAAACCGCCACCGAGTCCTAAGTTTTAGAGTCTCTCATTGGAGATGCTCTTACGCACTCCACTAAAAGCCAACCTATTATCTTAAAACGCGTGTCATGTCAAAGTGTTAAACAATTTAGTGGACGGAGAGAGTAGTATTTTATGAACTAGTTTTAATTTCAGCTGCTGCTTCATCCTTCCGAATCAATACTGAAAGAGGTTTACATTAACAACTATATTCAAATTTGGATTTTAATTTAATCATTGGTAGCTTAAAAAGTTATTTGAACACAGTTTCAAATCAATATTTTGTTTAAACAAATTCTGAATGACAAATATTATTACCTTTGCAAAATTTATTAAAAGCCCACCTATGCTAAAACATATTTAAATATTAAAAACTCACAATTGATAGTTATTTTGAAAGTGATTGCAATTTGCAAGTGCAAATGCAACCAAAGGACAAAAAGGACACTCCACTTTCACTATAGTGCGAGGGCATTCTGGTAAAGTTGAGTATTTCCTACATTTACAAAATTGTATTTTTGTATTTTACGGAATAAATGAAATGAAATATATATATATGAAAAATAGGGAAAAGGAAAAAGACAGCTTTCAAGGCATTTGATGTTTCCGTGTCTGATGCATTTCAATCACGAACCAAAACCCTTAAAAGCCCTCGCTTTCTTCTCATTTTACTCGACTCCTCCCTCGCTTTCAGCAAATAAGCTAATTTGATTAATCTCTAACGCTTTTTTTTTGGGTGACTGAGCAGCTAAAATGGAGTCGAGGAGCAGAGGATTCGCGAAGATCGGATTGGCAATCTGCGTCGTTGCAATGGCGGTGTGTTTGGTGGCGGCAGAGGACAAGGAAATAAAGGTGAAGACGGTGAGGGGGGAGAAGGTGTGCGACCAAGGATGGGAGTGCAAGGGTTACTCCAAATACTGCTGCAATCAAACCATTTCCGACATCTTCCAGACCTACCAATTCGAGAATCTCTTCTCGAAGAGGAATACTCCGGTGGCGCACGCCGTTGGTTTCTGGGATTATCGGTCGTTCATCCTCGCCGCTTCCACCTTCGAGCACCTCGGATTTGGAACCACCGGCGGCAAGCTCATGCAGATGAAGGAGATCGCCGCATTCCTCGGCCACGTCGGCAGTAAAACTTCATGTAAGTGTGTCTTTTCTTACTACTTTGCTTGTGTTGAGTTTCTGTGAATGTGCGACAATGGGATGTGGAGTTATTTAGTCTGAGTAATAAATTTTTTGTTTTGTTCTCTCAAAGAAATATCAGTAGTCAGATTCACCAGCTAAGTCAAAACCCCTTTTCTATTATATGTCTCAAAATCTCCACAACTTTTCAATTTGGAGTTTGAGGTAATAACTGCAGCATAAAGCCACAATTTTTCAAAGCAAGGCAGTCAGAGAACTCAGAATTATGCTCAAAATTTTACTTCAGATTTCAGTCAAGACAGAACCTAGGAAGTTAGGAACCAATAATGACTAATTGATAGGACAGTGAAATACGTGACAATCATACAATCTTCTTCTATATATACAACTAAAAAGAAGTAGCAACAACGAATCGATACATTTTCTTCTTTTTACACATTGGATGCACCAAAACTTTTTGCTTGTTTTGGTTTGGTTTCGCATATCGTGCACGAGACATTTTTCTTTTATCTTCTTACTTGTATAAGCATGTATTGGTTGAATTATCCCTGCTCCTGCATTCTCCGTTAGTCTTGCTAGTAACACTGTGCGGATCATGCAGGTGGTTATGGAGTGGCCACAGGTGGACCAACGGCATGGGGTCTATGCTTCAACAGGGAATTGAGTCCCAGCCAGAAATACTGTGACGACTTTTACAAATATGACTATCCATGTGCTCCTGGAGCAGAATATTATGGTCGTGGTGCTATTCCAATCTATTGGTACCTTATATTTTCCTACAACACATTTTTCCGTTTTCCTCCTTAATAGAGCTCCTTGCTTCTTGGTTACCTTTGCTGCTATATATCTAGTTATTGTTAAGCATTTTCACTTGGTTTGATCACTTGCTGTTAGTGAATTAACTAACTCTAGCCTTTGTCAGTTTAATGTTTACTTTCTTAGTGCCTACATAGTAATCAATCATTCGTAATGATACTTATAAGACTGTAGGACTACAAAATTTATCCACTACTAGGAATCATGTACAATGATTTCTTTTTGTTAGGACTTAGGTGTTCCATTGAAAATTTTGATGCCTTATCAGAATAACCTTGTTCGGACTGTCTCCTATTACATTTGTACTCATGGGTAAATTATTCATTATACTCCTTCAGTCCCACTAAACCTGAGTCATGACACGCTTTTCTTTTTGGGTTTCCCTAAAAAACTTGGTATAACCCAAAAATAGCAAAAGTCAACTATTTAAAAAGGTGGAGACTCTATCACCTTTATAACTTTTACACTAATTTATACACTCTCCTTAATAACTGTGTCGGAAAAAAAGTGTTTTGTTTATTGGGACGGAGGGAGTACATTTGCTTTTAACAATATAGGGCTATACATGCAAAAGTATGCGACATATATTGGTTTTGTATAAGTTCAAACTAAGTCATGATTTATTTAGATGAATATTTGTCTGGTATATGTGGTTAACTATATTAGTTTTAACATATAGACTATGTTGTGTGTGTTTGACAAAATACCATCTATGGACATTTGTATATGATGTGGTTACACGTGTGGAATTGAACTAGTTATATCGGAGGGGGCCGAGGGGCTAAAGAACACATGCTTTATTTGATGGACTAATTTAACCAAATATGTGTAATGTATATATGTATTATATATCTACCTATATAAACTAAAAATTATACATAGAATAGAAGATAGGATTAAGCGGATTTTGATATTTGTATTTTTTGTTGGCTTGGGGTTGCTGTTCTAACCCTTGAGGTGGCTCGTGTCGTCTGATTCATCATCCTTTGCATTTCTACCTCTTCTACCTCGTACACTATTTATTTGCTAGCTTCGCGTTTAAATAAATAAGAAGTCCTGTTCTTGTATATTGTTCCAGGAACTACAACTACGGAGCAATTGGTGATGGCATCAAACAGGATTTATTACACCACCCAGAGTACGTCGAACAAAACGCCACTATTGCTTTCCAGGCTGCAATTTATAGGTGGATGACACCGGTGAAGAAGAGACAACCGTCCGCTCATGATGCCTTTGTTGGGAACTGGAAACCCACAAAGAATGACACATTAGCTAAACGAGTTCCCGGATTCGGAAGCACCATGAATCTTTTGTATGGTGAGCTCACTTGTGGTCAGGGCGACATTGATGCCATGAACAACATCATCTCTCACTACCTCTATTATCTTGACTTGTTGGGCATTGGTCGAGAGCAAGGCGGAACCAATGAAGTACTCTCCTGCGCTGAACAGGTTCCCTTCAATCCTTCTACCAAGTCATCGTCATCTTGAAAATTCAATTATGCGTACCTGCCCTTATAATGCCATGCCGTACAATAAGATTTGTGTTGGCACACCTCTCCACTCCTGCATTTGTTTGATTATTGAATTTGTAATATGTTGACTGCTATTGCGTAATACATGGCATGCTGCTTTGTGAATTCAAATTTGTTCTGTTGCTAGTGTCTTATTAAGGTGTATACATGAAATGTACTTTGTCAGTTTATAATGAGGATTAATTATATTTTATTAATACTTTTTGGCTGTGGGGCGTACTATTAGTATTATTGCGGTCGTGCCGAGTCTCTTTCTTGTTTGATTAGAGCTGCAAATTCTACTGTTTTGTTAATATGTAATTTGACATCTTGATAGATAGAGAGAGCTTCTAATCTCAAGAAATCATTATGTATGTGGCTTCATTGATGTTACATTAAGTTGATTATGCTCAGGTTATTTATCCATATGTGGATGATGGCTTTGCAAATGTGTAGAAGGGAATTATGAATAGATTTTGACTAATGACTTTGTCACCTTTTCCCGATTCTTTTACTATTGATTATGCCTTTTTTCTTACCTTATCCCGATGTTCTATGTATTAATTTCTTGCGCAAAGTCATGTTGATGGACTGTTTTTCCATGGTGAAATTCTACTTCTAAGCAAATTTTGTTGTATCCCTATTCATTACTATGCTTTTAGCTCTTAAAAACGAATAAGTTCATATGAAAGCCAGAGACGATGTTTCAGAAAAATTAAGAGAGATTCTATGGCTCAAAATCACAGCCATTGAATTGAACACAAAGAATAAATTTATGTAGCGGAAGCATCAATCAATGCATGCAACTCTTGACGTAGGTTCTGAACAATGCAACAAATAAGGAAAGTTTATGTGAAATCAATTATTGTGACATCCACAATCTACATGAGCCAATCCATTGTTGATATTACAACTGAAAATATAACAGGTGTCGTGTCAACATTCGCTCTCATAATCATAACATGCACGCATATTTAAACCTTGTTCATATGTACGATGATTTATAAGATTAAAATTTAAAGCTAGCTACACAAGTAAAATCAACCACAACAATGGACAAGATAAATAAGCATGAATAAAATCTACTCATCATAATCATCATCTTCAAAATGAGATTAGTTCTCCTGGGACAGAAAATGATTTAGTCATCTTCATAGTACAAGTGTTGAATTTGTCCAAATTTTGAAGATCAATAGGAAATAAAATAAATTCGAGAACCAACAATAATATCAACTATGATCAACCAACAAAGTCCGCCAAGGTGTGGTCAGAGGTGGCTAGAATAAAAAAAAAATTACAGAGAAAAAAATAAATAAATTTTGAAAATATAATTTATAAAGTAAATTTCTTTTAAAATTGCTTGGTGGGGGCTGGAGCTTCAAACAGCCACCTCCTAGATCCGCCACTGCTAGCAAGGGCGATAACACATGAAGCATTAGAATCACGAAGTCTTATAAATTATACAAATCCAATTCGTTCATCAATCTAAATGTACTGTCAGGTTAGCAAGTGTCAAATCATCTTACCACGTTAATTGTCTTCTTCAAACAAAAAAAAACTACTCAAAAATTACAAATGTTTTTACCAAAAATTACAATAAGGTTGATGGATTCAACGTTTATGAGCGATGAATTCAAGTTGCAATCACTTAAAATTTGAACTTGCTTCTCCAACAACTAGTTTATCTTTCACGTCTATAAATATCTTTCCATCTTCAAGAATGGAGTTCACATAAACTCATACAAGCGTTGAAAACTCTACGGAAATCACTACATGTTCAAAATTTCAAACAAGCACTAGAATCAAAATGATATTACCAAGTGTTTTGTAATTATGTATTTATATTAGATCTTCATTTTATTATAAGCCTTCATTGAAATATCCTAAACTTATTAGACTCGGATATATCGTATGAGATTAATCTTAATTTGAGAAATTTTTCAAACCCAGAATCCCAAAAGTTCTAAGGTTTTTAGCTTGATTTTAGTTGTAAAGGTCATTACCTCTATAATTCGTGAATCAATAATTATCTAGTTGTAATAGTGGTTGATTGTTAGAACTTAGACATCAAAGGTTAAGAAATTATCTAATCGAAGAGTTTTTTGGTCAAAGTGAGTTATTATTAATGGGATAGAATGAGTACAACTTTGGCACTAACTCTGTACTCATACATCAACAAAATGTCTTAACAATAAGCCCAACATTGAACACGTAAATTTAAATGAACTTTATAAAAGTAAAACAAATATTCACTGATCGTAATATTTTAAACACAAAAATAGGTATAGAATAGAGCAAACAGAGTATCGTATCCACGAGGATTGATAAACGAAAATACACTGAATAATTCAGTAGATCCAACTATTATCTAGACAAACGAGAATGTGAATATATGAACATGATCGAATCAACACGAAACAATAATAGAATAAACAAATAATGAAGAGAATATTCCAAGGATAATGTAGCGACACTATATCAATTAACGGATTCAACAATTAAATCTAATTACCATATTTTAATTTTAATGCATGTGAAGGTTCGCATAAATAACCACATACTCCCGGATATGACAGTCTATGATCGTGAGCTAATTTAATCTCTATCTCTACTAGGTCTCAAGAGAGTTAAATCAGTTACAAAACGCACACAAAGAATATTCTCCTACAATTCTCCTATCTCCGCTAGCTCTCAAGGGGAAACATGTATTGTGATTTATGAGATCGACTATGAATTCAATTCCGAAAAAGACATCAAAATCATAACTTGCATACAATAATAGTGATCAATTATCAAAGCATGAGAATTAAAATCATAAATCACAAACAAGCATAGAAAGACAAATTAGGAATTAAAACGAATCCATTAATCAAAATAGGTCTTACAAAATCCCAAGAATCTCAGGCTATCTTAGCCACATATAATGAAACTAAAAACTAAAGAAAAATAAGAGAACATGAAAAACCCCTTTGTAGAACTCTTGATCTTCAGGTTGTCAATCCTTGATCGCGATTTCTCCTCCGTAATGTAGAAAACTAATCTATAATTTAAATCTAAGTGAAAACAATAGTATGGAATGGAAAGGAAGAAGTCTAGGGCTCTAGAATAAAGCCCTTGTATTGGGCGTGAATGAAGATAGGGTTGAAAATCCCGTCGAAACAACTGAAAAACGAGAAAAATGCGTGAACTCGGCGATCGCCGGCTGGGATCGCTGAATTCACGCCTGAAATTCCTCAAGAACAGAATAAACTTCTTCAAGAAGGAATAAACTTCTTGTTAATTCTCAACAATGCTTCATTAACTAAATGAAATCTCTAAAATTCAGTGAACTTAAAAAGTTTATTATTAATATATTTCTCCCCTCAATACATTAAATTGCACTACATGAAAACATACATTCAATGAGAGTAAAAATTGTATTATACCGTCATTATTGACATTTAACTAGAGAAACAATAACAAGAGGTGACGACGGACAAAAAAATTTGTCACTAAAAGTTATTAGTGATGAAATTTGAACTTTTAAGTATAACTTTTACTCTCACTAAAACTATTTTTTTACAATTAGTGAGAGTATATCTCCATTCGTTAATACTTCCATCACTAAATGTCATTTTTCTTGTAGTGTTGGCGTTTACTTTAAGTGATAAACTAGTTTGATAAAATATAAGATTGATTATTGAAGAATACAATTATTAAATTAGTTCAATATTGAATAATTCATCATTTATTTATCAAAGTAAATACTAGATTAGCTAGAATTATTTTTATCAATCAATCATATCATGCAAAGTAAACGTCATCTAACAAAGATAGATTGCAGCTATAGCTATAGTCAAAACTCCAACTGGGCCAATGGTGTAATGTTGACCTGAGGTAGCGAACGAAACTACAAATGGATGAAATTTCTCTACCCATTGACAATTTTTTTGTATCTTCTCGTGTGGATCACACCACCGTTTGGAGATTTTTTTGTCATCACCTACGCAATTTCAAAGTTGCATTTTGAATGAAATAATACATGTTCTATCTTGAGTTTCATTGCTCGATGGAGGAGTCGTGAATTTGTTTTGGTTGTAGATTGATCCATCTTTATTCTATTTCATATGTCTAGAATCCCCATAGCCCTCGATTTATGTGTTATTTATCCATTTCTACATTTTTTTTATGCCAATGTTGTACTAGGACCAACATGGATTATACCCAGATAAGCAAGCTTCATCATATTTTTATGTTCTTTAAGGTTAATTGCATCAAAACTGATAGTCCCCTAATATAGGTAAATTTCTTTTAGAAGTGAAAGATAAAAAATACTACTTAAAAATAAAAGATAAAACTTACCCACTTTCATGACCACATGCAAAAATTGATCATGTACTCTTGTATTTCATTTTACAAAATAATATAAATAACATGAGCACATGAGGGAATTGCTCATGTTATTATGTAAAGTGGATATTTTTTTATCTCTTATTTTTAAGTGAGTATTTTCTATTGTTATTTTATAAAAATAAGTAATTTTAACTATTAAACCTTAATTAAAAGAGTTAATTGCATCAAAATTGTGTAGTGACAATATGACCTTTCAAAATGATATAATAGAGAAGAAGTTCTATAAGAACATACTATTACTCCTCTGTCCTAGGTGAGATATCCTACTTATCATTTAGGGATGTCCTAGCATATATGTCTCATTTCCTTTCTTGGGCCAAGTTTAATGTTAATCCAACTCACTTAACACTAAACAAATTAAACCCTAACCCTCTTAATCTATTCACTCTCTATCCGCCCCTATCTTTTTTTACGCGTATTCTCTGTATCAACGCCTCCTCTTCCGAACCCTAAAAGGTGATTTCTACCTTCCACCGCTGTGATGAGCATGGATCCCCACTGGATTTGTGTTTAGAAACATTCTCCATCAGTACTACACTAGATCTACCCTCTCAAACCCTAGATCTAAGGATCTGTTCTAAGGCCCGTGATGAATCTGAGCTTGGAAGCGGCTGCATGTTGAAATCTCTGGATAGATCTTCTGAGATCTGTTCTTGTGCGTCCATTTTCGCCGTAGAAACCCTAGTTTTCGAAAAAGGTATGGAGACATCTTCTCAGATTTGTCCTCCACCCCTAATCTTCAACCCTCGACAACTCTATTTCGCTCATTTCCACATATTGAGCGATGATCCATTTTATACAAAAACGATCATCCTAACATGCTTTACAAAAACCATCACAACATGCTTTACAAAAACCAGTAATCAAAACATGCTCTTAACATTGTCTGCACACCATGCTTTACAAAAAAACCTCCAACCATGCTTTAAATCAGTGTGATATCTTCAAGTCCTAGAATGCCTTCAACACTTCCATGAGCTTTTAGATACTCAATGCAGTCTCTTACTAGTTATGTTGGAACTTGAATATTGAGTGGTAATTTATTTTGCCTGATGAGTATGTCTTTCTTGAGTTGAGACAATTTATATGAATTTTGCCCTCTAACCTTTGGAATCTCAATCATACACCCTTGCAAACTCAAAAACACTTTGTTGAGTGTGGCTGCAGTAAGCATATCAAAAGACTTGACAACTGCTTTAACTAAATCATTCACTGTTTTGCATACATTTACTGTTTGTAGACTTTGGATGAATCTAAAGCATTCCAAGTCAGTCACATTTGTATCTGGTGAATTGGGATATTGGTGTACAATTTTAATGTCAAAACCATTCATTGAGGCTGTTGATCTAAAATTTGGATCATTGTCTTTTATATGTGGTTTTGCATTGTCTTGTTGGATAAAAATTTGTTTACTTGAACTTTATGGCCACTTTAACATTATGACATGTATAATTTGAAATGAAATTGAAGTTTAAAATATGAACTAATGCATTACATATAATCTGAAATGTAAAATTAAAGCAGTACATACATTCTGAAATCTGAAAACTGAACTGAAACATTACATTGAACTAGGTAAGAACTAAAATCATGTTTAAACAAATGCTTCTAGCATTACATTGTACATACACATCATTTGTATGAATTACCTTGGTGATTAGGCAGTCTTTTATCACATCATTTGTGATAGAAGCAATGACTTTAGTTTCCATTGTTCATGCAACTCTATTTTTACTCTTTCTCTTGGCTGCAACCTGTTTTGTGAATGAGAAGATGTCTATCTTCCCATAAAAAAGAACATTCCCATTTTCTGCAATTATTGGCCTAAAAACAACACACATGAACATGATCTTGGTAATAAATTTCTTGCTTTTACATGTCTTTTGTGGCTCTGACTCTTCGAGTGTGAGGTAAAATCTATGCGATGTCTTTGAAATGTAAAACCATTTTTCATCTATATGCACCGCATTATGAATAATCCTAAATTGTAGTGTGTTAATCCTATCATACTCTAGGGTTTCTAAAGAAAATCTCATCCTTAACAGCTTATTAAGAGCTGTTAAGTCTGGTTTAATTGCATTACTATGAGATTTGATCAACCCCTTAATCACCCATCTCCCTACAACTGATTTGCTACAATTAATTCTCATTGCAAGTTTTCTTATTGTGTTTCTTTTGAATAGTTCTAGGTTAGCTATAAGATCAACATCAATATCTACCCTTTTTCTCTTAACACCTAACCTCTTGTTTGAAATAATTATGCATTGACCACTCCCTCTTTGCTCTTTTGCTTCAGCCCAAAGGCAACTTGGTGCGCCTGTTGCATCCCCAAGCTACAACAGCTTCTTTGAACTTGCCCCGTGCTTCAAATCTGCGAGAAGAAACTGCACTATGGCCGTTTTTGATGCAATACCTAGATCTTCACCTCTTGGTGCCATGTGGCTGAAAGTTTTTTTTTTTTAGAATGGTGAATTGTTGTTTTTGTGTGAATTTTCAGAGAGTAGGATTTGGAGATGTAATGAATGTTGGTTGCAGTTGTGATATTTATTGATGTTTATCACCTTTTCACTTATGAAAAATTTAGAGGGAAATTTGAGTAGCTCTTGAAATTTTTAGAATGTTGGGAAAGTTTGAAAAGTTTGCCCAATTTTTAATGAATTAAATTTGAATGTTTGTTGATGTTGCAATTAATTTAAATTTTCAGATTTTTTTATTAATGAATGAATGTTTAAAGAATAAATCTGAATAAATTTTCAGATATCTTAATGAATGTTTACATAAGAACTATGTCCCATAATAAATTTGAAGAATAAGTTTAAAGAAAATAAAAAGGTGTAAAAGAAAGTGAGGTGTTTAAAGAATAAGGGAAAAAGTAATTATGATTATAATAATAAGTAGAAATGGGTAGATATGAATAGTGTTAATTAAAGCTACCTTGGTATGTGTGCGAAAAATTACGAGACATTTAAGGTGAGACGGATGGAGTAATTTTTAATATAATAATAGATAATAGATATATTTATACCAGAGATAAGCAAGCTTCATCACATTTTTATGTTCTATAAAATTGAAAACTCAAAACTCACGAGTTCTAACTCATGTTTCATTCATGCTTCACAATAATACTTATGAGTTCAACTCATGTCTTGTTCGATTAAAATCAACTCATTGGCGCTCTAGCTGTCCAAAATATCTACCTGTTATCGTCACAAGAATGTTGAGGACAATAACTTCGTCGTCTACCTCTGCTTTAGCAGCTCGCAAACTTGCACATTTTCGCAGCAATGACCGAAGGGATGCACTTGTGTTAGCATGGAGGGGGCAATCTATTGCTGCACAAAGAGCAAACAACCATAAACTTTCATTGTGAGTTAGCATATCCATATTCAGCATGGAGTTTATTCGTTTTTTCAGCGTTGAAGTTCGAGTCGCAGAATCCATCTTCAGAATTGCAGAGAGGGTGGGGCGATTAGCTTTGGGAACGGAAGGAGAAGACGGGATCAATTTGGCATCATCAATTTCCACGATACAGGAAGCTTTGGAGGGGAAAGACTCGTCCGCATATTCCGAGCTCGCAAATTTCTCAAGGGTATTGCAATCAAGCATGTTATTTAAAAAATCTTCTTCGAGTGAAGTTTCTGCACTGGGTCCTTGAAGATCCAGCCAAGCAAAAGCCTGACAGAATCAAGTTTATTTTAAGTTCGCAAACATGTTGCTGTCCAGTAAAACTGCTATAGAATACATGAACACATCTTGCACTTAGTTCTAATATCCTCGTAAGACATCAGTTAGATAGGTTTAGAGCTGTACCTTCAGTGAACACTTTCAGGAGAGGTCTGGATTCAGTAAGCCAAGTCTTCCACTTAGCATCTTGAATCTAGCTTCTTCCAGTGGCTTGGTGAGAATGTCTGCTCGTTGAATGTCAGTATGGATCTTCTTAATGGTGACATCCTTCTTTTCAACGTGATCTCTTATGAAGTGATGCCTGATGTCCACGTGCTTACACTTTGTATGTAGAACTGGATTCTGAGTAATGGCAATGGCACTTGAACTGTCGCAATAGATTGCAACCTGAGTGGTAGGCACTTCATAGTCTCTAAGCTATTGCTTAAGCCAGAGAATCTGAGAGCAGCAACTTCCAGCAGCCATGTATTCAGCTTCAGTGGTTGATGTAGCAACTGAAGTCTGCTTCTTGGAGAACCAACTAATAAGCTTGTTTCCCAAGAACTGACAGGTACCAGAAGTGGATTTCCTATCCAACTTGCAACCTGCAAAATCAGCATCAGAATAACCAGTTAGTTCTAGATTATCATCTGAAGGATACCATAAACCAAGATTGGGTGTGCCCTTCAGGTAGCGCAGAATCTTCTTAGCAGCTATCATGTGTGACTCCTTTGGATTTGCTTGATAGCGTGCACACACTCCTACTGCAAATGTGATGTCTGGCCTGCTGGCAGTGAGATATAGAAGGGATCCAGTGATTCCTCTATACTCAGTTTGGTTGACTGGCTTTCCTTCAGGATCTGGTTCTATCTTTTCATTTGTGTTCATTGGAATCTTCGTGGCTTTGCTATTCTGAACGCCAAATTTGCTGATCAGTTCCTTTGTGTATTTGGCTTGGTTGATGAAGATGCCTTCAGGGGACTGCTTGATCTGGAATCCTAAGAAGAATCTCATCTCTCCCATCATGGACATTTGATACTGAGTCTTCATCAAGTTGGCAAATTTGTCACAAAGCATCTGAGACTTCGAACCAAATATAATATCATCAACATAAATCTGAACGATTAATATGTCTCCTTTACACTTGATTGTGAATAGAGTTCTATCCACTGATCCTCGCTTGAAACCTGATTCAATAAGAAAAACAGACAAAGTGTCATACCAAGCTCTAGGAGCTTGTTTCAGCCCATAAAGAGCCTTGTGTAGCTTATACACTTTGGTGTAGTCAGTTTCAAAGCCTGGTGGTTGCTCCACGTAGACTTCTTCCTTTAGTACGCCGTTCAGGAATGCACTCTTGACGTCCATTTGATAGACTTTGAACTTCATGTGAACTGCATAGGCAAGGAAGAGTCTGATAGCTTCCAGTCTAGCTACTGGTGCAAAGGTTTCATCAAAGTCAATGCCCTCTTCTTGGCAGTAACCCTTAGCAACCAGTCTAGCCTTGTTTCGAACAACTTCTCCTAGCTCGTCCTTCTTGTTCTTGAAGACCCATTTCACACCAATAACGCCTTGATGCCTAGGACGATCAACAAGTTCCCAAACTTGGTTCCTTGTGAATTCATTCAGTTCCTCTTGCATCGCGGAGACCCAGTTCATATCTTGAAGGGCTTCCTGAGCGTCTTTGGGTTCAATGTTGGAGAGATAGCAGCTGTGTAGAAAGTTTTCATCTGAAAATAGTGCGACATCTGCTTTAATCAAAAGTTGTTCTTCAGTGGTTGAGTCAGTAGGAGCTTCAACAGTGGCTAATGGCTGGACCATTTATGCTTGAATCTGATTCCTCGTTTGAACTCCTCTTTGTAGACTTCCAATCACTGATTCAGTAGGGTGATCTTCAATCCATCTTCTTCTTCTACGCATGTCCTCTTCAGTGATAATCATGAGATCCATCCTTGGACTAGGAGGTGGTGTAGTTACTGAAGGGCTTCTTTGAAATGGATTGAAATCTTCTTTAGTCTGAGGGATTATACTTGTTCCCCCTTGATTGTTGGCTCTTACATACAGTTTGTTGAATTTCCTGCAAGATAGCTTTATCTGAACTGGCCAGAATATTGTTAGTAGCAACAGTTATAGGAATATTGACTAACTTAGGACTGTTACTCCCTGAAGTTGGTGATGGAATCTCAGTGGTGAGATTTTCAGTTTGTGTCTGTTCTTCAGGTAGAATCTGAACATCAATGAGATCTTCAGATTGGATATCTTCTTCTCCATTGGTAAGATCTTCAGGTTCAGTATGAGGAAAAGGTTCAGTTTCAGGCGCTGTTTCAGGCGTTGTTTCAGACGTTGGAGTCCTATCTTCAGTTTCTGAAATTCTGATTTCAGTGGACTCCTTTCCTTGATCCAATTTGACAGTTGTGTCTTCAGTGGGAGCATTCTCTTCATCATCATCTTCTAAGTTCCAGATGAGAATCTCCTTTGAATGTTGAACTGAAGGAGTTAGGTTCAAATTCTGAAGTCCCTTAGTAATGACTTCAACTTGATTCATCCTGTACTAAAAAATAGATTCATCAAAAATAACATGAGGTATCATTTCCACTACAAGGCTATGTTTATTAAAAACTCTATAGGCAGCACTCTCCTCTGAGTATCCAAGGAAAAATCCTGGATCTGCTTTGCCATCAAAAGTTTTTAATTGGGTTTTTCCATTGTTGTGAATATAACACTTACAACCAAAAGCACGAAAATATTTAAGAGTAGGTTTCCTGTCATTCCATAGCTCTTATGGGGTTTTGCCTTGGCGTTTGGTGAGAAGTGATCGATTCTGAGTGTGGCAAGCTGTGTTGATGGCTTCAGCCCAGAATTTCTTTGGAATTCCTGAACTGTGTAGCATTGTTCTTGCAGCTTCCTTTAGTGATCTGTTCCTTCTTTCTGCAACGCCATTTTTTTGTGGAGTTCTTGCAGCTGAAGTCTGATGTTCAATTCCCATTTGCGCACAAAAATCTGATATTTTTGCATTGAGAAACTCAGTTCCTCGATCAGTGCGTATGGTGATGACATTGGTTGACTTTTGATTCTTCAGCTTTGTTAGCAGTTCATGTATGCACTCCATTGTCTCATTCTTCTTTCTTAGAAACACTGTCCAAGTAAATCGAGAGAAATCATCAGTAATAACGAGACAATATTTCCTACCATTTACACTGAGTGGAGTCACAGGTCCAAATAGGTCCATGTGCAAAAGTTGAAGAATCTTCTCAGTGGATGGAGTTTCTTTAGACTTGAATGAAGCTTTGATCTGCTTTCCAGTTTGGCATGATCCACAAACATGGTCTTTGTCGAAGACTAGGTTAGGCATTCCTCGAACTAGGCTGTGTCTTGCGAGTCTGTTGATGACTTTGAAGTTCAGGTGACTTAGCCTATTGTGCCATAACCAGCTTTGTTCTGAAGTGCTCTTTGAGACCAGGCATGTTTCAGGGGAGGAGGCTTTCCAGTCTGCAGCATAAATATTTCCCACCCTGAAGCCTTTCATTACAGTTGTCTCATCAGTGAGCTTATTGATCCTGCACTCATCAGAACTGAAAACAACATTAAAACATTTATCACACAACTGACTTACTGAAAGTAAGTTGTGCTTCAGGCCAGAAACATAGGAAACGTTATCAATTGAAACATTCCCTATATTGAGAGTACCATACCCTTTAGTGAAACCTTTTGAGTTATCACCAAAGGTTACCTGAGGACCATCCTTTTCGATGTAGTTGGAGAGGGCTTCTCTTTGAAAAGTCATGTGCCTCGAGCATCCACTGTCTATGATCCAGCTTGAATGCTCCTTTTGTGCACCTCTCCTTGGTCCTGAGTCCTGCAATTACTGAGTCTTAGGATCCAGTTTAGAACTAGATCCAGTTTCAGTATGCATGCAATGCTTTGGCACCCAATGTTGCCTAATGATTTTTAGTGCAGATGCAACATGTTTCTCATTTTTAAGTTCAGCATTGACTTCCTTAGTCTTAGGAACATACTTTCTGCTCACTTCAGGCTTAGGGTTAGCCTTAAGGTTAGCATTTGTATGTTGGCGTTTGGTCCAACGTTTTTCAGTTCTCACTGAACCTCTTGGTTCATAGTAGTGATTTTGGGAAGTATAGAAGTCATGGGATCTTCTGGAAAAGTCAGAGTGATATGAACTAGGGGATGAATTCCTATGTTCATATCTGTTGGAATAAGATTCCCATCGATGAGTTCTATGACTATGTGAGTCATAGCTCCTGGGACTTGAACCATAAGATGAGCAAGTGCAGTGTGAGCACTTTGCCTTGTATGATCGTGGTTCAGGAGACTGATGGTATCTCCTAGACTCATGTTTTTCAGTAGCATGTTGTCTATGTGCTTGGTTCCTTTTGGCCTTTGGCTTTTCAGTAACCTTAGGCTTGTCAGTTGCCTTAGGATTCCTGAAAGCCTTCTTGGATTTTTCAGTGGCCATAGGTTTTTCAGTAGACACTTGCTTTCTGAAAACTTTCTTGGGCATTTCAGTGGCACTGAGTGTTTCAGTGGCAAATACTTTCTTTGCCTTTTCAAGTGTAGTCTTAGTCTTCAGTTTAGGCTTGTCATTAGTCTTAGCCTTCAGTTTAAGCTTTGTCTCAGTGGCAGCCATACTTTCAGTGCAAGCCTTGTCAGTGGCTTTCACGAAAGATATGATTGGAAATGTGGGCTTAGGTACCTTCAGGAAAGGTACTTTATCTTTATCTTGGTTGAAACCAAGTCCTTTCCCTCGTGGTTGTTGAGACTCACTCAACATGTGATTAGTGTACCCAGACTTTGTCTAGGTTTCAACCTTAGTCTTATAATATTCAATTCTTTCAGTAAGCAATGTAATCCTTTCAGTCAGTTCACGTATTTGTGATTCCTTGAACAATATCTCATTGTTCTTTGCATCAAGTTCCTTTTTGAGATCAAGTATCTCAGATGATTCAGTATCAGATAGACTTTTAGATAAGCCCTCAGTTTGTACAACATCCAATTTGAATGTTAGATTCTCATTGTCTTTCTTTATCATAAGGAATATGGCTTGTAGGTTTCTGAAATCTTCAGATAAAGTTTCATAATCCTCCAGTGAGACAGTTGCTTCATCATCCAAGTTCTCTTCTTCCTCAACTAAAGAAATTTCAGTCTTGGATGTTTCAATAGATGGGTTTTCAGATACAATCTGAAACTCTTGCTTTGGTGCAATGGGTGGAGTTGATGGAATGGATGCATATGATGTAGAATATTTGATCTTAGGATCGATATATCCTTCAGGCATGACATGCGCATAAATTACCTGAGGGACAAACTCTCCATTGCCCATTAAGCAGAATACTTCAGGCGACTCCTAATCTTCAGTAGCAAGGAGTCCTAGATCTTCATCATCTGAAGAATCTGAGAAGTGTCTTTCATAGTTGGACTTGGAGGGTGTGTTGATCTGATCTGGGTCATCATCAACCATCATGGCTTTCCTTTCAGCATTTTGCTGATCTCTTCCTAGCCTTAATTCATCCCTTTCCTTTTTGCTTAGGTCGGGGCAGTCGGGCTTGAAGTGGTCAGAAGCTCCACACTCATTTGCTATATTGTGGTCGTTCAGGCTTGGACTGAGTTGCAGTCACGTCCTAGTTGAATGTAGAGGTGGAGGTTTCAGTTGCTGGTGTGCTTCTTCTAGCACGATTATCTCTGTGGAACTTTCTGAAGCGGCTGTTCTTCAGATCTGCACGTTCAAAACGTTTTGCCATTAAAACGTATTGTTCCATGAGTTCAACCTTAGTCATACCTTCGAGGTCTAGGGCCTCTGGCTTTGACTCCTTTGCTGGACTCTTGTCTGCCTTGAAGGCAACTATGTCCTGTGATGAAGATGAGACTGGGATGGCTTCTCTTATTGGATTTGAGATGTCCAATATTCTTTGCCTCATCTCATGGCTCTTCAGTATGCTGAAGATGGCAGCAGTGGTGAGGGTGTTGAAGTCTGGACGCCCACTAATTTGGATTTGATAGGGCAGCCATTCTTCACGACGTAGACACCAAACGATCTTTAGGTTGATCTCTCGTTGAGTGTACTTTTCAGGCTTTAGTGCTCTAACAGCGGTTAGAATCTGCATGAACCTGAGTTCCACTTCGCTAATGGATTCTCCTTGTACCTGCAGAAAAGCATCATATTTTTGGCACTCAAGGGTTAGCTTGTTTTCCTTGATTTCTTCAGAACCTGCGCACATCTGCTCGAGTGTCTCCCACATCTCTCTTGCAGTAACGCAGTGTTGGATGTGTACGAGCATTGGCCTCTCAAGAGTTCCTGAGATGATATGCTTGGCATAATCATCTAGGCCACCGATCTTTTCATTGGCTGAATATTCAGTGAGTGGCTTCTCTTCAGTGCTTGGTTCTCTTATGCCAGCTGTTTCCTGAGGAAACGTTTTCATGATCTTGATTGGCCCAATTGTGATAACTTGCCACATCATTACATGGTGTGCTTTCAGATAGGAAGTCATCCTGTACTTCCAGTAATCATAGTTCTCAACTGAGAACATAGGCAACATAAGAGATTTCTCCATTGGAGAGATTAGATAGAATGCAAGTGAGTTTTCTGAAAAGATCTGTTTAAAAACCTTGGGTCTTAGAAACAGTGGTAATTAAACACACAGCTCTGATACCACTTGTTGGTCCCGAAAACGAGTGAACTGAGTGTATGGGGGGGGGGAATACACCAGTCAGATTTTTCAAGTTAAAAACTTTTGTGTCTCCTGAACTGAAGGGAGGTGTTTCAGTGAGAGAGATGAACTTTCAGATAGGAATCCTTCAGTCTACACTGAGTGTTTGACTGATGGACTAATATCTTAAGTGTGCGGAATGTGGTGGCTTTAAATCTTTAACTCGTTTGTTTCAGAAAACTTAATGCAATGTTTCTCTTTTCTATTAATCAGTATTCAGTTGATGTAAGATAAAGAATATGGAATACTGAAATTTAAATGAGAGAGAGAGACAGGGTTTGGTTTGCGTGGTTCGGAGATAAAAACTCCTACGTCCACGAGTACTCGATGTTAGTCGAGGGTTTCCAACTTAATGGAGATGAAATAGTTCTTACAGTGATCAACCACGGTGGGTTAGATATACAGAATAATCTGATCACTTCTAGCTTCGAACTTGATCTAAAGCTAAACTATTCTTCGGTTACAGTATGATCGCTAAGAACACTAAAGAATGAAATCTGAAAGCTTGGTGTGTTCTGACTGAAAGCTTGAGAGCTTGAATGTAGAGATAGTGATAGCGAGTTGATAGCAGGGGTAACCGGTGTCTTCAAGCGTTTGAAGCAGCGGGGTATTTATAGTGCTCTCTTAAAGATATAGTCGTTGTGAGATAGAGCTTTAATTTGAATTCTTCGCGTTGGAGTCTTCGTCCTTTTTGCCATTTTTGGTGTCTGCAGAAAGATCTTGTTCACCTACTGAGATTTTTGCCATAAATAGAAATGCCTACGAACTAGGCTAACACTCAGTGGAAACTTCAGTAAGGAACTTCAGTGTAGACTTCAGTGTGGGCCATCAGTACTGAACTTCAGTTTGGAACTTCAGGATAGACTTTCAGTACTGAACTTCAGTTTGGCAAAGACTTAGCTTCTAACTTCAACTTTAAAACTTCAGGACAGACTTCAGTGGAGAAGGTCCTTCAGTTTTGGGATTACTTGAATCTTCAGTGGAGATGTCCTTCAGTGTACCTGAAAAATTAGAACTCCCTAACATATGAGTTCTTATACAAAACAGTAAGATTCAGTATTGGTCTAATAACATCTTTTCAGGGGAGGTATTGGAATCTGAATCAAAACACTTAAAATATTTCCCAACACTCCTGTATCTTCCAAAAGAAAAAAAGATCTCTGAGAGTTGTTTCCTGAATCCGAAAGAGAGTACTTGGGTTCTCCCAATAACTAAAAAGTGTAGCATGCCTAAATCTAACTGGGGTTCGCGGTGGTGGAGGAACTGGATCGGAAAAAAGAGGGATTCTAGTTGTAAGATATCTAATGAAACTGTCGCTGGAATTGAGATCTTATTCAAAGAGAAAGATATCAAATATCTGGAGCTTCTTTTTGTATATTATACGGATGATCTGATCCGCAAGGACCGTGATTAGGAATTATTTGATCGTCTTTCTCTGAGGAAGAGGCGAAATAGAATCAACTTGAATTCGGGACCGCTATTCGAAATCTTAGTGAAACATTGGAATTCTTATCTCATGTCTGCTTTTCGTGAAAAAATACCAATTGAAGTGGAGGGTTTCTTCAAACAACAAAGGGCTGGGTCAACTGTTCAATCAAATGATATTGAGAATGTTTCCCATCTCCTCTCGAGAAAGAAGTGGGCTATTTCTTTGCAAAATTGTGCTCAATTTCATATGTGGCAATTTCGCCAAGATCTCTTCGTTAGTTGGGGGAAGAATCCGCACGAATCGGATTTTTTGAGGAACGTATCAAGAGAGAATTTGATTCGGTTAGACAGTGTGTGGTTGGTAAACAAGGATCGGTTTTTTAGAAAGGTACGGGATATATCGTCAAATATTCAATATGATTCCACAAGATCCAGTTTCGTTCAAGTAACGGATTCTAGGCAACTGAAAGGATCTTATGATCAATCCAAAGATCATTTGGATTCCATTAGTAATGAGGATTCGGAATATCACACATTGATCAATCAAAGAGAGATTCAACCACTAAAAGAAAGATCGATTCTTTGGGATCCTTCCTTTCTTCAAAAGGAAGGAACAGAGATAGAATCAGACCGATTCCCGAAATGCCTTTTTGGATATTCCTCGTAAGCTTGAACGTGCCCCTTCGTTCTTATTATTCCACTGCTTAATCGAGGGCGAGGGGGTCGGGCACAATCAAACAAACACGAGTGTGAGTGCTCGGTGAGGTGAAGGTTGGTCGGGCTTGAGAGTTTGACGCTAACACAAGGTGTGAAAATTTCTTGTCGCTTGAAACCCTTGTGACAGACGTCTAGTAGGTTATTGTAAATTAAAAAAAAAAAATCTTATAATTTGAAGTTGAAAATTTAATGAGATTTGTTTTAATTTAATTAGTTATTAATTGGTTTTTCTTAAAATGTAATTAATTCAACAATTAAAATAAAATTAAGGTAGAATTTGACTCGTCAAAGCATTTTGTAGATAAGAGAACAAGTCTTGGCATTCTCAACAACACTTAACAATTTGAAATAATATTAGGACTTTGCATCCTCTCAGCTTTGCTCTCGAGCCGTCGCACTTTCGACTATCTCCAATCTCTCTCCGATGTGGCATGATGGAACCCATACGAGGGACTTATAAATACGCAGGATCCACATGTTTAATAATCGCATAAATAATTAATTCTTTGACATTTAATACCACGTAGGAGAACATAAGAACGAAATTAAATTATACATCTCTCATATAGCTAATCCTTCGGTTGCGGAGAAACGAATTGATTTGTTAGCAACGAACCGCAATTCACTCCAATCGAATCTTCTCTTGATCTCCTTCGATCCTACCTTGAAAACTTTTAACATATTCCCAATCTATGATTTGAATATTGTGTGGAAAATAAACTATCAAATCTATAAGAGAAGAAGAACGAAAATTAGAGCTTTGAATGCTCTAAATTTTCGAAAATTTGAGTGTTAAAACACTCAAGGTGGCCGAAAATATTAGGGGAGAGAGAGAGGATTTTCGACCACCTATACTTCTCTATTTATAGATATAATGTGCTAGGTTAGAGTTTGTAAGATGAATGGATAACACCCCAAATAATAAAACTAATTTCCACTTTTATCTCTATACAATTCCATCTATTATTCAAATTTGAATTTTAATTAATTCAAAATTAATTTGAACAAGTCTAATTCATAACTTAATTTAATTAATTTCTAAGTCATTTTCACCCAATTAAATTTAATTAATTGTTTGGTCAAATTTAGACTTAAATTAATTAATATATTAAATTAATTTAACTCACAAATTAATTACTCCATCGAAATGTAATAAAGTGTAATTCTATTATAAATATTTATCGACTTCACTATAGGATAAATATTGAACTCACCTTAATCCATCCAAATTACGGATGTAACTCTTTTTTCATTGATTGTTTAACGTGTTTAAGATTTACTAAATGCATTAATTAATTGAGTTCGCTGACAACTCATAATTAATTAATATATTTATTCGCGAGTGATCCGGTTCAAATCTTAATTATTACATACGGAATAAATTTCAACCTGTTGGGTTAATTCTTATGCAATAAACCTTTTTGAACGCCTCACGCGGATTTAATCAACTCTGTTACCGAGATGCGATTCTATGCGATTGACAATCGAGTATTTCTTGCTAAACCAATCACTATTGTTCAAGACATCACTATCCAGGGTTACGAAAAACCCGTAAGAGAAAATGAATCAAAACAGCGTCTAATCAGCTGCATGCACATATACCAATGTCATCATCACAGATTGAGAAATAACTAATTTTCGAGACCTTGTTCTAAGCAACAACACGTAGAAATTATCTCACTGTGAAACCTCTCAATATGTATACACAAAACATGTGTATCAGCTTATACATACTGATATCATTTTGCGGGTTAAGGTCAGCTCTCGCATCAAATGATACCGCAGCCTTTACCAACTAAACTTTCCTAGTCTGTCTAGACTGTGAGATTTATACTACAAAGGATCTAACTATGTTACCTTCTGTGATCATCGATCCACCACACAATATACAATTGCAGTAATCGGACTTGTTTGAAATTCAATAAATAAAATAATAAATAACAAATTAATGATAGAAAATATTTATTCTCATTTAATAGAACTGAAAACAAGTTCAATAAATCGTCTAATCATAAAGCATGCTTTGAGATATACAAATTCTAACATGACAGTAGCGCGGTTCCACTCGGACGATGCCAGCATGATTCCACTTCAGGCAGATTTGTATTTTCGTTCTGGCGACATGCGATATTTCCCCTGCTTCAATGATTGCAGAGCACTCTCTTTCTTTTAGGATTCACAATAAAACGTATTTAGTTTTACCTTATTTATTTTTATGCAAAATTCTTTTGGAGATTGTCATTTATGGCTTCATTATATAGCTAGTTTAGTTAAGTTTATTGCATAGGTTTTTCACAAGAAGATCGACCAAATTACCGCAACACCAAAATATTTTTCTCAAGGCAAAGAAAGTTAGCAAATTCATCCATAATACTCATTAGTGGGTGCTAAATCATTTTAAAGGCATTGGGAAAAAAATATTCTTCAACCAACTGTCATGCAATCTGTCAATGCTTTCTTGACTCTAGATAGTATTATACAACTAAAACAATAGTTGGAACAAATATTTATATAGGGGGAGTGGAGATCTTGTTGTTGGCCAACAAAGGTTGATGGAAAAGAAGTAAAAAAATGTTATGAAAGATAGAACATATTGACCTTTTGTGGTTTATTCTATTAAAACCACAAAAATGTTTTTCTATGTGTTGAGGATTATTGATGGTGAAAGGATGTTGGCAATTAGTTTTATATAAAGGCAACCTTTAAAATAGTCGATGCTCAAACAAAAAGAAAAAATTATTCACTTACAGAAAAAAAAAAAATTAAACATTTACTCTTACGAAAATACCCCTATCATAAAATTACACGAGCACGACTGACATTTGATCATGTTTGTATAATTTGTGTTGATTAGTATTAATAGATATGAAATTACATGAACACGTCGAGTATTGGCCATACTCATGTAATATACGTTTCTTTGTCAACATTTCACAAACATTTTATAGACTTAAAATACTATGAATGAGAAAAAACGAGTAATCATTGTTATGATGGTGGAAATGCGGCGGTGGCTACAGAGAGAGATATAGAGAGAGAAATGAAGTGGTAGTCTCAAGAGGCGAAGAAGATGTCTTCGGTGGAGGTTTGTGGTGTTGATAATTTGTGTGGGGTGGAATTGATAAAAGCTTGAAGAAGAAACAAGAGGGCACAACAAAATGTTATTCAACAGCATAAGGCTGAGGTGGTGGTGGTGGTCGTGGTGGCGACAGTAGCAGGTTGTGGTGGTGGTGTTGTGGCGGCGACAATAATGACAGATTTTGGCTACTGTGGTGTGGGGAATGAGCTTGATAAAAGAGAGGAAAGGGGAAGTACACTGGCGGGTGGAAAAGAGGTGTTTAAAAATTTTATTCTTATTTATATTTTTATTCATTAAGGGTAATAATATACAACAAAATGGTTATTATATTTTTTTTTCAAGTGACTAAAATTTAATTATTTATTTGTTTGATAATAGACTAGTCTTGTATATCAACATGAATATTGAAGCAATGGAAAAAATAGCAAAGAAATTTTTTTTTAAAAAAAATTTGGATTACATTAACATTAAATTACATAGCCGCGTCACGGAATACTCGAATCTGAAACCTAAGCCTTGGGCATTAACCTCACTAACATAGACCACACACGCACACTAAAATATCAAAGAACTTTAATAATGAAGTGTCTTCCTATAAAAAGATTTGTGATATCATAAACTTAAACTTAAAGAAGGATAACTAGTTGCATAGACTCTTACATGCGAATGCATATGATCTTAATCCTTGACGCCGATATAGCCTAGATGTTTCTAAGCATCTAAAGATCAAGTGTTGTTTGTATAATTCTATGGAGCGACACATTTCAAATGTAGATACTTACATGATGGTCGACGCACAAATCGATGCTTATAAGTATAAGGATTTTTGGCATAAAGTTATCTTTGACATTATACGGAACCCATCCTCATGTTATTTAATACTAGATTGTTGTCCGTCGAAATTCGACGGGATTAATATTTTATAAAATTTATAAAAGTTTTTGACATCATTTTTTTTATATTGATTTGCTAATGATACTACTTATTCATATACTAAATATATATAGTAAAAACTATTAATTATGTTGATTTGCTAATGATAAAATTTGCAATCATTTTAAAATTAATGAAAAAATAAATTTTCAAACTTGATATATATATATATATATATCATAAATATTAATTTGTACTAACAACTTAATATTTTTTTTGAATATATTTGAATTTAATTTATATTCTCATATTCGTTCTAAAGTAAAGTAAAAATGATTTTAATACCCATTATTATTAGAGGTGTTCAAAAGAATCGTAATCGGCAATTGTAGGAACCAAATTGTCAAAAATTATTAAAATTTTGAATTGCAACTATATATATGAGAAGCAGTTTGGTTTCGGTTCCGGATTTAAATGTTCTTAATCGTGGACCAATTGATTTCGTCTTACTCCCATATAATAATATGTGTTATAAATTCGAATATATAAAATATATATAAATAAATATTACTGATGAAAATAAACTATATTTGAATATTCATAAAAGTTAGTACGTATGTTGAAGTTACATTATAATGTATTTTTCATAAATAACCCTTAAAAATATCTACCCACTTATAGAAAAAGTTAGTACGTATGTAATAATGAAGTTGAATGTCAATATCTAATAATGATATATAACCAAAATTCATTAATTTGATTGAAAAATCAAATAGGTATCAAAATATAATCATTAAATATTTTTAATAATAATGAAAATAAACTCAAATTATATGATCTTATTTATTTAAATGCATATATATATATATATATATAATCCGATTACAAATTAAATATATATACTCGTTTTTTATTCAAACATTATATATAAAAAATGAGAAAATTTGAAGTGATGTATTAATTTGATATATTGTAAATGTGAAGATAAAATTTAAAAAATTGTGTATGTTTAGGTGTCTAAATTCATGGTCTAATTGTGAAATTGAGAATAAAATGACATAAATTGAATTCAACACTTTTCCGAACAAAAAATACATAAGTTATATATCTTTAATTATTATGATATATAATCAGGAATGTTAATTTTTTATTAAAGATTAAATAAAATACATGTAAAGCGTAATAATAAATACATTTAAAATATATACCCACTAATTAATAACTTAATATGTTGGGTAATAATGAAGCTCAGTTTCATTATCTAATAAGGGTATACGGTCAAAATAAATTTTCATTATTTTTGAAATAATATATAATCTAATATAGAATATATAAATAAATAAGAATATTATATACTACTATTATTTTATATTTATATATTATTATCTTAGTGAAAAAATATGAATTTTCAATTTTTATTGTTTATCTTGAAAATTATATGGATCATTAGAATAATAAGATAATTAAAAATGTGTTATAATAGTCATATGTGATAAATTATAAATTATAATTATTTTTTGTTCAAATAATGTGAAATCTAGATATTTTCATACAATTTATTAATTTTCATCAAATTTAAAAAGATTGTAGATAATTTATATAAATTATTATTTAATTAGTTATCAAAATATACATACCAAATTAATATATCACTTTATATATATATATATATATATATATAATTATATTTACAAAAATAATATAGAGTAGTATATAATAAAATATATAATATACATAGAAATAAAAATATAACATAAATATCATATACTATATGGAAATAAGAATATATAATTTTATATATGAGTGATTTGAGAGTGCCACATAAGATTAGAATCGTAATAGTATTAATAATAATATATAGTGAAAAATATATAGATTTTCATAAATATATATATATATAATAGTGATATATTAAAAGAACATGAATTGAATTCAATACTTGCTCGAACAAAAAAAGACATAAGTTTGGATATCTTTAATTAGTATGACAAATAATTTGGAATGTTAATTTTTTTCGTTTAAAGATAAAAGAAATACATAGAAAGTATAATAATAAAATACATTTAAAATATCTATCTACTAATAGATAACTTAGTATGTGGGTAATAATGAAGTTAAATTTCGATAATTGATATGATAATAATATTTAGTTCAATTACATTTAAAATATGCGCATAGTAATTTCGATAATTGATATAATAATTAAAATATCTATCTACTAATAGAAATACATTTAAAATTGTTGCTTAACTCTATCAGTATCAATTAGTTCATTATATGAAAGTTATGATGAGATAATTTTGGAGATGAATTCCCGAAAGTAAAATCATTTACAATCAAGATTCTTGGCCTCACTTGTTCATGCCCGGTGTGTGAAGTTAACTTGAGTATATTTATTAATTTGTAAAATTGATTCAATATTATTAAATAATAAGCTGTTCATCCATTACGCATTTCACAACCTGTTCAACAAAAGTATAACACGACGGAGAATAGACATTAACAATTATTAAGCATAATTTATCGAGAAAAAGATTTTGGTGTATTATCTTGTTACAAAAGGCCCAATGCAAGAAATTAGGCCTATACTTAGATAACTCAAACTGCTAACGATATTTTGAGCACATAATCCCTATAAACAATTAAGACTATCTTTATTAATGAACTCATCTTCAAACAATAACCCACAAAACAAGTACATAAACTCAAAATCTCAAATTGAAATAAGAGCAAATTTTTTATTCATAATAATGGAAATGAACATCAGATCTTTTACATATATTATTATTTCACACACACATAAGAAAGAAAAAAAAAAGATAGAACTTGGAATACCATTTTTGGGGTCAACAGAGGAAATTGAAAATAATATATAAAATTCACTCTCAATTAATATTATATTATAATTTACAATATCCGTAAATATATTGTAAAGAAAATTACATCTTACAGCTTGATTATTTTTTTTTCATGAAAAGAAGTTCCTTCCATATAATAAAAGGCCAAAAGTTGACTTATATGACAATTGACAACTAAGATACTGTATACAATTGGTCATAGAATAATACTTTGATGTACCATATATTGCCTGATTCTTTTTGTTTTTGTATTTGTTTTTTGCTGTACTGTCACTGAGTTAGTATTGTCTAAAAGTATACTAATTAAGTCAACTTCCACCTATATATATATATACCCCCACAACACATGACACCCATTATATGGGTGAGGAATAGTTTTTTAATAATTCAAAATTTATGAGATTGAATTATGTCATATTCTTTAATAATTCAAAATTTATGAGATTGAATTCTGAACATATTTTAAATGCTGAATAATTCAAGTCTAGGGTTATAGTTGTGGTAGGATGTAAGATATTCCCTATGAGTTTAAAGGAACAATCAATTGCATTTATTATATATATGCATTACACTTATGTTTCAACAGTGTTTCCAATTAACTCTCATTAATTAAGCGTTTAATAAGTTTAAATTATTCTTTTGAATCTAATATCTAAAGTGTTTCGATAATTGAACTAATTGATACTGATAGAGTTAAGCAACAATTTGGTTCATATTCTTGTACACGACTAGACGTTGGTTATGTTTATTTGGGTTGTACTTGTATTTAAATCAACAATAAAGCTCGATAATAGAACGAGTTTGGCTGGAGAATTACATGGTCCAAACTCTTGCTCCAAGTAAATTCCCCTGAAGCCGTAGTCAATAAGTGCACGAGGCGAGGCGATCAACAGAAGAGTTGAATAAGCCGTAATTCATCTTTGCGTAGATGATGAATCCTTACAAATTGAAGACTTGAATACCAAGAAAGATCCGACTAGAGTTGTCTAGCCGTTGAATAAGGCATTTAGTGTAATGGGAAGTAGGCTCAATGATTCTTCGGAATTGTACCCTCTCATTACTTCGGAGGGGCAAATTTAGCAAGATTATCGATCTTCATTAATTTAGATCAGTTACTACTTACTATTATTTAATTGAACATGTGAGGTAACATTCAACATGTAAATAAAAATTCTGTATCATTTATTGCTTCTAATAAGTAAATCTGGTTGGCAAACAATAAAAAAAAAGTTTCACAAGTTTTATACTATTTTATTTATATTTGTAAAATGTTTGCAGTTTAATTGTGCTACGTTCGAAGTAGTTACTTTTAGCATTTCACATGAAGTAATTTTGGAAAATATAGTAACTGTTTAAAGTTGCAAATATTTCATTTCTAGAGATGAAAAATCTTTTCAAATATATAACAGTTTATATTACGAATTTCACTCACAATTCATACAATATATTAAAGGTGTTCATAGTCATAGATCACACTATAACTGAACCTGTGATTTACAGTTCCACTATACCAAATATGGTATTGGACTGTGGTTTCTACGCTTATGGTTCAAAAGTGGAACCATATGAGACGGTTCCGACATCAGTTTCTAAATATCTAGTTCCGCACTCTTAAGACTAACATTATCGGTAGTTTTTTTATGTAAGTGTTCGACCATCACATAATAAAAATAAATAAATAATGAAATTATATGGTCCAACGTCCAAAAAAATAGACCATTGATGGTTTTCCTCTCTCCTCTTCATTGACCAATAAAGTGATGACACTTGTCTTCATTTTATTGGTTGACTTAATTTTAATTGGATATATAGTTAAAATTGAAATAATTTTTATACAATATATTTAAAAAAATAAAAAAATAATCAAAATTTTTATCTTTTCATTATCTATAAATAGAGATCATTCTTGATATACTTTATTAATTGTATTTAGATTATTGTACTTTAGATACTTAGTTTATTTTTAATGTATTTTGTCAAAAATTTTGTTTTATATGAAAATATTGTTTTGTGTTTATAATATTTTTCAACAATAATAGTTTATTTTAATTATTTAAAATAAAATCAATTATAATATGTATAATAAAAATATTAAATATTATGGTTGCAGAGTTAAAATGGTCATTGATGAACTGCAAAAAAAACTTAAGGTGGTTGAATTGAATAAAATTAAAATTAAAAATATACAAATTTTTTATAAAACATTAAAATGGTTGGAGTATTTGGTGGTCATTAATAAACTTAGTCTAAACTAGCTAAATTGATCTATATCTATACATGGATTTATAAATTTAAATAGCTCGCAAGCGTATGAAGCGAAAATGAATTTACAAATTATAACAATGATTTATATAAGGGTTAATATACTAAGCTAGTCTAATCATTTTTCAACTAAAAAAATAAATTCTAGCCATTTATAAAAAATAGTAAAATAGAGTCATTTTTTTGTAAAATTACTTTATTATCTTTTACTCCTAATTAAGTTTAAAAACATAATAAATTTTCTCCACGTAATCTATTGTCATCATAATTTATCGTCGTCGCTGCTGTCACCTTTGTCATGTATCAAACTAATTCAGAAAAATTACATGAACATGACCAAGTGATAATCGTGTTCATGTAATTTTATCTTCATAATTAAATATGTAATTACACGAGTATGATCAAGTAACAGTCGTACTCGTATAATTTCATCTCGATCAAGTGACAAGTATCACATATGTAGTTACATGAGCATGACCAAGTGCAATCGTGCTCGTGTAATTTCATCTCACAATCACACATGTAATTACACGAGTTTAACCAAGTGATAGTCATATTCGTATAATTTTATTTCCACAATCACATAAGTAATTACACGAGCATGACTTGTTTTGGTCATATAATTATGGCGTCATATAATTATAGCAGGAATATTAAGGTAAGAATGATTATTTTTTAAATTCTTTTTTTTAATAAATAACTATTTTATACTTTTTTTTTATTTGAAGATTGACTATTTTAGAAGTTGTCCCTTTATATAATATATGAGATAAAAGTACATAAGGCGTAAAAAGAACTTGTTGAGAAATCGTCGATTTAGTTCCAAATCTTTGGAACCAAAATTTAGTCATCTCCTACACGGTTATGTTTTGAACCGAACCGTTGGGAACCATTCAATTCTCAGAACTAATACTGATTACAGTCTTATTCGATTCAGTTCCAATACCTTTAAAAACTATAATATGTGTAGCTCAAATCTCATTAATTCAGAAACGTTAATATATAGGTGTCTGATTTTTGTATTCATGTAATTCTTAAATAAATTTAGAAATAGTGAAAAATTTCATGATAAAAAGGGATATACATGAAGAGGGAGAAGAGTTTTTGTAAATGACAAAAAGGAAATGTGCATGATAGATACTTGCTTTTGTCTGATGACATTTGCATCAGATGAAGAATTAAGATGGCTTATATATCTTGCTAATATTTCCCAAAATCATTGTATATAAAAACTTAATGTGTGCATAGTCTTATTCATATATATCATCGATAACAATTATAATATCGCTTTGTTATGATATCTAAGGAAATAAATTCCTAACAATGAAACCATTTGTTGAATTATAAGCTTGCGAGTAGTGCCTAATATCAATTTTGTTTCGTATTTTACAATATAAAGTTTTATTTGGGTAGCAAATGAACCGCAACTTGTGCTATTTATCGTTATAACATGAATGTTAATAAATGAAATTATGTGCCACACATCATATTTCACAATAAAACTTTATATATATTTGTATTTTATTTTTAATTTAAAGTTTATATATTTTAATTTAATTTACTATTTTGCATTACGAGTTCATTCCGATCAAATAGAATATAGAATTATTTTTTGATATTTAATGTTCTTTTTAATTAATTTTTAAAGATTTTTAATTCAAAATAAGGTGTATAATTTTTTCAAACAAATGTAAATTATATATGATCCATTATATTATAATTAGTTTATAACAAATGTTTTTATAAATATTAATTAAAATAATAAATTTAGTTACGAAAGATAAAATGTGAAATATTGTCTGAATGTTAACACATGTGCACAACTTTTACTATTATTTTATTTTGAAAAAAAAGGGTATTTTAATTATGCGCATAGTGAATATTATTATCATATCAATTCAGAAACTTTTTGCTAATTGTCTGTTTTTGGATCCAGACTTAAAAATATGATATGAGGTTTAGCGTTCCAGGGTGTCAAATGGGAATAATCAGTACTTAATCCTTATTGAACCCACAATCGATTATCGAGTGTTGGTTTTTCGATTAATAAGTCGGTAGTCGGTTTTAATATTTAAAAACTTAAAGGTATGTGAGTAACTAATATTGAATCGGGTATCGATTTATTATATTAATTAATTAAAAATAAAATATTTAATATAAATTTATATTTATTAAAAATAAATACTTCTTCTGTCCCAATAAGCATGAAACAATTTATATTCATCTGAATATATTAAAATAATAAAAAGTATCAAGCTTATTGGGACAGAGGTAGTACTTTTTTAACTTATAAGATAATTTATATTTTATAAAATATTTATCAAGTTAAGTTTAAATATATTTATATCAAATTATTGTTATAAAATATTTATGCGAATTATTGTTTTAATATTTTAGAAATATTAAAAATATATAACATTGCAATTTAAAAATGGTTTTTTTAACCAATTCTCGGGAAGAACCGGTACCGAATCGACCAAGAACTGATTAACAAGTAAAATAAACGGTCTGACACTCAATACCCAAAAAGTGTACTTTTTTCGGTTTTGAATAATCAGTTAACTGATTCTGATTTACTGGTACCGGTAGACTTGTTGGTGGGCTGGTAAAATCCGAACTGGATCAAGAACTTATTTAAAACATACTCATTCCACAGTTATGGTTCCGATTCCGATTCCAGTTCCAATTCCAGACCCATCTGAATCCGACCATGGTCGACCAAGACCTAACCCGACCTGCCATGTACGATTATGGTTCTAGCCTGACACGATCGTTTTTTTATTTTTCTTCTTAACATATAGGCTTAATGTAGCATGTGTTTATTAACTATTTTTATTATACAAAAACAACACACTTAAAACTTTATCATCTTATTTAATACCTTTTGAGCTTTGACCTTATTTCATTGGTAAATTTGAAGTCCATCCACACACATAGATAACAGGCCACTCAACTCGCTATTCATACAAGTGGACACTTTAACATTTCCCTAAAGAAACATAGAAAAAATATCTACAAAAAATTACTCCCTCCGTCCCACTATTGTTGTCCTGTATTCCATTTTGGGACGTCCCACTATTGTTGTCCTGTTTCCATTTTGGGACGTCCCACTATTGTTGTCCTGTTTCCATTTTGGGAAATAATAAGGGATGATAATACAATAATTAAACTAACATAATACTACATTTAACTACTAATTACAATTAAACCCACAACCAAACCCAATACCCAATACCCAATACCCAATACCCAATCCCAAACCCAATACCCAAATCCCATTTTTCCTACGCCATAGCCCAATACCCACCCCATTTGTTGTTGCCCTACTCCCTGGAAACCCCATTCTCGAATACTCCATTGTACCTACCCATCTTCTCCAACATCTCACCCGCCTCCTCTGAAGCGTCGCCCTAAACCCTAACCACCATCTCCACTGCCTCCCCCGAAGCGGCGCTACTATGGTGTTACTGCCTTCTGTCCTCGCCCCCCGCAGCGCCGAGCTAAACCCTACCCCCTTTCCCCGATCTGAAAAAGCTCAGATTCCCCCCAATCTAAACCCTACCACTTTCCCCGCTGTGATTAAGATCATTCACCCTTCTCATCCTGAAAACTTTTTCTACCCCTATGTGGAATCTGATCCACCGTTTGAACTATCCATTTGTACATCCTTGGGGTCTTCTTACTCGAAGACACTCGTTATTGATGATACAGAGATTCTGAGCGGTGGATTGCTTGGATCTGGGTGGGATACTTGGATTGGGGTGAGGAGCCTGAGGTAACCAGCGCTGCTTCGGATGTTGGAGGTGGGGAGCTCGGTTCTGGGATGGGGTACTTGGATCTGGATCTGGTGAGATCTTTCCTGCCTACTTGGGTTTATGCATGTGTTTTTATGTGGTAAGAGCACTGTGTTGGAGAAGTTGTGAAAGTCTTGAGATGATAAGATTTTGCTCACCTTTAATACGATTTCGAAATGATGAAATCTGTACTATTGTCATCTGTAATGCTGATTATCGTGATCTCTAATCTGTAATTTTTGTGCTCTGTAATCTTGAGTTTTTGTGTACTGAAATTAAAATCTTGATGTTTTTGTGATCTGAAATTGAGGCTTCGTGTACTGAAATTGAAAACTTGATGTTTTGTGATTTGAAATTAGGGTTTTGTGTATTGAAATTGAAATGTTGAGGTTTGTGATCTGAAGTTGAGGTTTTGTGTACTGAAATTGAAATGTTGATTTTTTGTGGTCAGAAATTGAGGTTTTAGTGTACTGGAATCTGTTGTTGGGGGTTGTGACATGTAATTTGTTGGTTTTTGTGATGTTCATGACCTGTTAACTGACCTGTAATTTGTTGGTTTTTGTGATGTTCATGACCTGTATTTGTTGGTTGCACTGGAATCTGTTGTGGGGGGTTATGACCTGTAATCTTCACTTATGAATCTGTAATCTGTAATATAGATATATAAAGTTGTAATGTGTAATATAGGCACAAAAACTTGCATTTACACATAAAATGCAGTCACCTTTACTGCATTTCTACCCAAAATGCAAACATTAAAGGCTTGCATGTACACAAAATATGCAGACTAGATATACTGCATGTTTAACAAGATTGCACAACAAAAACTTGCATTTAAACCAAATATGCAGATTGGGTATACTGCATATTTCACTAAAATGCAAACATAAAAACCTATTCTTCCAGTACATCCTCTATACTTAAGGTATTCTTAATACCTTCAACCACTTCAGACCTCCCATTATCCACCAAATGCATCAAGCATTCCCTTACCAAAGACAATGGAACTTCTAAAACATTTGGAAGTTGTCCTTGTCTTATAAGGCAATCCTTCTTCATGTGGGGCATCTTATAACAGTTCTGGTCCTTCAACTTCATAATTTCCATAAAGCAGCCTTGTAAACTAAGAAAAACCTTGTTTAGAGTTGTCGGTGAAAGTTCTTCAAAGGATGACACAACTGCATTCACAAGAGAGTCCAAATTGTAGCATGCTTTATCTGTTTGGATGCTTTGTATAGCTCTAAACCACCCCAAGTCATTAACATTCGTGTCCGGTGAGTTGGGGGGTTGATGAACTATCCTTATGTCAAACCCATCAGTTGTTGCTGCATTTCTAAAGTCTATGTCGCTGTCCTTGATATGTGGTTTTGCATTGTCTTGTTGTATGTAAATGGTCTTACTTTCTGTGCTTGGCCATTTAAGCTTAATGGCTGGAATAATCTGCAAATAACAGTTCTATGAACTGCAGTCCTGTGATCTATTAACTGAAAAAAACCATAAATAAGTCATGTGCATTACCTTGTTGATCAAGCAGTCCTTGATCACATCTTTTGTGATTGAGTGAATGGGCTTTGTCTCAAGGGTGCCTGCTGTTTTTTGACTTTCTTTTGGTCGGTATCTGTTCTGTGAAAGGAAAAATCCCTATTTTGCCATCGAAAATTACGTTTCCCATATCATCAAAGAGTGGTCGGCTGACTGCACACATGAACATTACCTTCTGAATGAACTTCTTATTCTTGCATGTTCTATGTGGCTCCAACTCTCCCGGGGTAAGATAGAATCTGTGTGTTGCCCTTGTGATATAAAACCACTTTTCGTCGATGTGAACTATGTTGTGCATGCTTTTGAACCTCAAAATATTCATGATACGATCAAGCTCTAGTGCTTCTAGGGTAAATGAGAGTCTAAGCAACTTATTGGGGGCTGTGAGATCGGGTTTAATGGCTGAAGCGTGAGCTTTGATCAAGCCACTATTCACCCATCTCCAAACAGTGCTTTTACTACACGAAATCCCTTTTGCAAGCTTTCTAATTGTCGATCTTTTAAAATAATCCAAATCTTGAACAACTTGTAAATCTAAGATGACTGTCTTCCTTCTTTGTGCTTTTGGCTTCTTGCTTTCTAGAAATATTATCTCACCTTGATCTCGTTGTTTCTTTGCAGCCGCCCAAAGTCGACTTACATTTCTAGGGCTCGTGTTGAAGATCGCTGCAACCTCTTTCATTTTGCCTCGAATTGGTTTCCCGCTCTTCGAATGCTGCAGCAGAAACTGCACTACGGAGTTCCTCTTCGTTGTTGTTAAGTCTTTAATCACCATTTTGTAATCTGATTTTTTTGGTAAGTTCAAACTGTATAGCTAGACCAGAAACTGCACTACACGAGCCCTATGGAGTTTCTATGCAGAATGTAAAAAATGTGAATGATGGTGTGTTGGGTTAATTTATAGATATGTTTAGTGTAGTTTTAGAGGGAATTTTGAATTCCCAAAATTTTTTGTAAAACTTCACATATTTGCCGCTTAATCTCAGTTCATATTTGTGTTGATGCACTTCTTTAACTTTCCTGTTTTACTAATTTAAAGCAGCTTAATCTAATTTCTGTAATTGTGTTTATGCAATTCTTTATCTTTGTTGTTTTAATAATTTTAATTAACATGTTTGTGACCTGTAATTTAACAGCTTTTAAATTATTAATTTCATATAAAGCTTTCTACTTATTCGAATTTTTAATTTTAGTTAACATGTTATTAATTCATATAATTAAATTAAATAATTTAAAATATATTCAGATAATTAAAATTAAATAATTTTGTTAATAAAATGAATTTACAGTAAAATAAATAAATAAATCAAAAATGGAGTATAACAAATGGTTAAGGGTTAGAAATACATCATTAAAACACTAAACAAAAGCTTCTTATTCTACGTGCAAAAAAGAAACAGGACGACAATCATGGGACGGAGGGAGTATTATTTTATATTGAAACTTGATTACATTTATTAAAATTCCTCAAAACATATTTGTTACAAAGTAATTTAATATACCTTATTTTTAATTTTTGTAATTAACTAAATATACCTTGTGTTTATCGTGTTTTTGTTATGTTTTTAGTTTTTATTTCGTCGTATCTAGACTTTAGGTTGATTTGTTTTCGTATATTTTTAGTTCATTTTTACGTCGGTCTCTGTACTTTTGTGTTTGATGTAGGATGGTGAAATAAGGAAGCCTTGGAGCTGGAATTGGTGTCATTTGTGTCGTACGTGCAAAGCCGAGTGAAATGGGACAAGTCAAATGAGGCACGAGAGGAGAAACTACAAGAAGTGAGCGAGCACGGAATCCAGCGGGCGCTGGGACTCCAGCGCTCGCTGGGAGATGCAGGCAAGATTTTCAGAAAGTAGAGGCTAGCGACCGCTAGGCCTGCATATGTTGCGCGTCAGCGAGGGACAGCCAGAGGCTCGGAAGTAGCTTTCTAGGCTTTGGAGGTTCGGCATCACCGATAGTGTTGGGGGAAGTAACTCGTACTTATAAGCTGAAAAACATACACTTAAGTCAACTACCGTCCTTTTACGGCATGCCGACGAAGGATGTATTGAACTTCATCAGGGAGTTCTATGTCATTGTTCAGACCTTCCCCCTTGGAGGTTTGAACGAGGATCAATTAAAGATGTGTTGTTTCCCTTACACGCTGAAAGATCGAGCCAAGACATGGTTCATGTCTTTAGCACCGAACTCACTGCAGAACTGGAATCAGGTATCCGATAAGTTTATATCGAAGTGGTACCCAAATCAGAAGACGCAAGAGGTGAGGTCACAACTGGTGACTTTCACGTAGATGGACGGAAAACCTCTTTACGAGGCTTGGGAAAGGTTTAAGGGTCTTCAGATGCAGTGCCCACATCACAATCTTTCTCCGGAGCTGCTCAACCAATTCTTTTATGAGAGCCTCCACCAGAACTTTCAGTACATGGTGGATAACACAGCCGGAGGAGATATTGGGAACAGGACTGCAGAAGAGCTGGCCGAAATCTTTGAGAACATGGTCAAAGGAGCTCTAGAGGCCTGGCGAAGAAGGTTAATGAAGCAACATCGAGCAATGATATGGAGAGGCAGCTGGCGGAGCTCACTAGGCAAGTTCAGGCTATTCGGACTGTGGATGAGCAACCAAGGAAGGCTCCTATGAAGGAGACATGTGGGATTTATGGAGAGTTGGGACACAGTGCATATCTGTGTGCACGTGCAGTTGATTCCGGTGTGGAATATGAGAAGCAAGTGAATTTTCAGGTGAATGCTCTTCAAGGTTTTCAACCACGACCAAAGTTCGATCCTTACTCGAAAAAATACAATCCTAGGTACCGGTATCACCCCAACTTCTCATGGAGATCACAAGCACCACAAGGGTAACTGATGTCACTTCAACAAAGTTTCTAGCAGTTTACGACACCACAACATAAACAACATCAAGTCTTTCTGAAGGTTTCGATGGAAGAAACTCTAAATAGGGTTATTGAGGCGAACAATAAAAGGTTCGAAACTTTAGAAGCTTTGATGAGGAGAATTGAAACTCAAGTTGGTCAGCTAGCTGAGACTGTTGGTGAGTTCGTGCAAAGCAATAGAAATGACAAGCTTCCTAGCCAGGCTAAGTAAATGGAGATTGAAAGGTGTCGAGTTCAAGACATTAAACGAGCGCTTCATGAGAGACAACCCACATGGAAAAATTTTAGTTGTTTTTCTTATTTTTGTTGCTTGATTTTCATTTGTATTTTCTTTATCCTTAGTTGGTCGAGTATCTAAATTCGAGTTTGACATGTTGTAGGGAAGTGACAGAGGAATGGGAAGTAGGAAAGAAAGTGCGAAATGTGCAAAGGAGGAAGCAAATGCAGGGTCTAGCAGGCGCTCAGAATGGTAAAGAAACACAGCTAGCGACCGCTAGCTCAACTCCACGAAAAATTTCAGAGTGCAGGGGTCAACTAGCGCTGGCTAAGGAGGAGTTTCAACGTGGCAGAAGCGCATAGCCAACGACCGCTGGTTCCGAGAGGCCTCTTGCCCTGGTTTACGTAAAAGTTCAGAAGCGCATAGCCAACGACCGTTGGGTTCCTAGCAGCCGCTGGTCCTGAGATTTTCACGCGATTTATACTCCTCCCAACCCTTTTTCTCCCACTTTAAACCTTTCTTCTTATTTCTCACTCCCCATTGACGAAACCCTACACCAAATTCCTCCCAAATTCTCCATTTTTCCTCTAAATATTTTCTTTAAAACTTCACATTCTTGCTACCCATCCAATTTCCTACCTTTATATCCATCTAATTCTCCATTCCATCCACCAAATCTTAAAATCCCCAAATTCTCCATCTCTCTAAATTATTCCATATTTCCTCTATACCTCTACTAGCCCACACCAACACTACATCAAAACTCACAATGCTGAGGAATACAAAATGTAGAGTTGAATAACCCAAAGAGGAGGAGGACGTGCAACCCGAAGCTCCCCGGGAGAACATCCAAAGGAGTTTCCATAACTGCAAATTTCCCGTGTTTGAACAAGTAGAAGGTCAAATTTATTTGCGTTTACGAGCTTTACCTTTTAATTATGGCCATCATTTCGATTGAGATTTTCTTGGTAGATTGCATGTTCGTTCTCAATTGCGCTTACTTGAAAACTTTAGGTGTATTGAAGCTTGCAGATAGTGGCAATTTAGATGGTTATGTCGAATAATCGTATGAAATGCTTTAGACTTTTGAATTTGGTGATGGACATAATTCATTTCATTGTAGGCTTCTATGAATTGAGGTTAATGTTATTCGCTCTTTCATACATTCTGTATTTGGTTTTTCATCTTCACTGGGAGCAGCTACACGGACCCCTAAGGGGTTTAATCCTGTAGCTACTACCGTGAAAGTCCAGAAGGTCTGTATTTCATGCTTCGTCTGGACACAGATTGAGGGGATTAAATATAGAAAGAAGACGCATCCCGCTTTAACTTATATACCATCTCATTTGGCTAAGCATCTTGGTTTGCAGGTACCTTTATCTTGCACCTGGGTGAAGAACATCCCCATGAGTGCTGATACTTTGAAGAACAGTGGCCTCCTGGCGGCTTCTAAGACCTCTTTTGTTCCTTACGAACAAAGAGAGTGTGTCCACCGTTTTTGAGAGCGTGAGGTGGAACTTGAGCGAGCTGGAGGAGCTGGTACATCCTCTGAGGCCTCCCCGACTACTGATGAGGCTCCTACCGGTGCTGATACCAAGATGGAGGAGCCATTCTATGAGGGTGATCAATCTGGAGGGTATCTCGGTGGGTACTAAGGTGCATACGACCAAAGCGGTTTTGCTAGTGGCTCCGGCAGTGGATACGGGACTGGATATTTCTCGAGGGAGGACTTCAATAGTCTCCAGACCAAACACTCAGAACAATGTCCTCAACTCCATCGACACATGTGTCCAATCCATGGACACCCGTATCCAGTCCACTGACACACGTATCACCTCGCTGGAGAAGCAGTGGTCTCGATGGACGGGACTCCATCATGAGCCTCCTCCTTCATCAGACTATCAGGATCCACAGGATCCGGCATACTAGTGTCTTTTCTTTTTTATTTTCTTTAATGTTTTATTTTTATTTATATATTTATTTTGGTTTTATGCTTGTTTGTTCGTTGTTTTTGTGTGCATGTTCTAATTCTAGGAGTCACTTGATTCTTGGGCTTCTTGCCGGCTTTTGTGTTGTCAGGGAAGTTCTCAATCTCCTTTCTATTTAACTTCTTACTATGAGGGCGTAGTAGGATTTAAGTGTGGGGGGTTTGGTAGCTTTCTTGCATGCTTCAAAAGCTTTTAATTGTGTCTTTTTGTCTTTTAGTTATTTTTTTTTTACTTCGCCATCTTGAGAGTTTGTACGTTAACTTGCTTATTTGATGTCTTGTGTTGATAAGTATTGATTGTTAATATGTGAGCCTCGTATGTGATATGAATGGTGGTAGACTTAGTTTAGGTTTGGTTCTTGATTGGGCTAGGTTGTGTGGTTGAGATGTTAAGTGGGGCATGTTGCTTTGCTAGTTGGCATGTATAGTGATCATGATTTGGATTATGAGTGGCTACTCCCTAAAGTTTATGTGTTCGGTTCCCTTGAATTCTAAAAAAAAAAGAATAAAGAGTTTTAACTCTTTAAAAAAAGAAGAAGTAATAAACGCTAGAAGAGCGTAAATGGGTAAGACGAGTCGAGTTCGTGGGTTCTACTTCGCTTATCTTAGATAATGAGTATGGGAAACCACATCGGGGCACTCAATGTGATCCATTGATGTTTAGACCCGGTGACTCTACCCTTATACGGACTTGCTTATTTTGCTTAAAAGCTTAGGGGAACTGAATATGTGAATAATATGGAGATGTGAGATTGTGTGTATATCGTGATCGCATGCATGTCGATGAATTTAGTAACGGGAAACGCTACATCTTGATTGAGTGACCGAATAAAATTGAGAACTGAATCTAGTCTAAGTCTTGTAATGAAGGTATGAATGATGGCTGGGCTTGCATGTTGATTATTAATATGAATTGATACTTGGTGATTGGATTTTGCTTGAGGACAAGCAAATGGTTAAGTTTGGGGGAGTAGTTTACCGTTTTTTTGTTATGTTTTTAGTTGTTATTTCTTCGTGTCTAGACTTTAGGTTGATTTGTTTACATATCTTTTTAGTTCATTTTTACGCCGGTCTTTGTACTTTCGTGTTTGATGTAGAATGGTGAAATGAGGAAGGATTGGAGCTGAATTAGTGTCATTTGTGTCGTGCGTGCAAAGTCGAGTGAAGCGGGACAAGCCGAAGGAGGCACGAGAGGAGAAACCACAAGAAGTGAGCGAGCACAGAGTCCAGCGGGCGCTAGGACTCCAGCGCTCGCTGGGAGATGCGAGCAAGATTTTCATAAAGCAGAGGCCAGCGACTGCTGGGAAGCCAGCGGCCAATAGGCCTGCATATGTTGCACGTCAGCGAGGGACAGCCAGCGGTCGCTGGCTGCGCTAAAGTGGCAGTTATGCGCAGGTTATAAGTGAAAAACCAAAGCATTTTATCCAGGCCTCAACCTTTGTAAACTTGAATATTCTCTCTAGAACAACATTTTTACTTGCTTTCATAGATAGTTTGGTGATTTGGATTAGATTGAAATAGTTCTACCTTAGATTGTGGAGAATTCTAGTAAGTTCATCCTTATGGATCTTTCTATGGTTTCTTTTTCTATATCTATGGTTGGCTAGACATTATCTAGGGTTTGATTGTCTATTCTACTACTTAATGCTTTAATTCAATCATCTCTCGGTTGTTTAATCCGTACTTTATTGAATTTTCATGCTTGATCAACATGTGCATCTCATAGATATGGAAATAGATTGATGAATTGATTCTATGTCTCTTTTGATTAAACAACCTACCCTTATAATCCGTAACGTAAAAAGGATTTCGTGTAGATGTTGATATTCTATTAAGTGTGATTTGGACACGTGAGAGAAAATCACCGACTAACCATAGAACACGTAAGTGATTGGCTAGGAAAACTTTGGAGAATTCGATTGAAGCATGATGTTTGATTGAATAAGTGTTAAGTGTAGATTATAGATAATCTCAGTCTTAGACTTTAATCCACCAATCCACCTTTATTTCTTCGCTTTTGTTAGCTACTTAATCACCATTCTCTTAATCTTATTTAGAGTGTTTAGAAATTGTTCTGTATCATTCAAGTACTTATAATTAAATAGCCCTGTTTAGTCTTCCACGTGATTCGACTTATGCTTAGCTTACTACGTCCTATATGACTCGTTTAATTGCGAGAACTTGAACACATGTTTTGAGTTGAACACCTTGTACTCCTAAATGTGAAGACTGCACATACAAATACCTTTTTGAACAATATTTTAGATTTTGTTTCAGATATGGATATACCCATGGGTATTATTCCGATCCAAAATATTTTTTTTATTTACTTAACGGTGCGAGTCCGGTACGAATATATTATTCCGATCCGAAATAATTTTTTATTTAATTAACAATGCTAGTCCGGTACAAATATGGTATTTAACGATCTGATTTTGGTTCCAAAATTAATATTTTAACGGTTGCAATCGAATTATACACGCGCCCACTAATAAATTCTAGTATTAATTAAACTAAAACATGTAAATTTTAAATAAAATAAAATAATTAAAATTTATTTATAAAATTTAATGTGATAAAAAAAAATGAGACATGAATCCCATTTCTTAAAATACTGTAAATTTAAAACTATTGCGCTTCGCCTAATTTATCCCAAAAAGTTAGGCTTTGTTTGGTAGGATATTAATGGTAAGTTAGCTAAGCAATTCAAGTGTTATGTAGGATTTTGAAATAACACTCTGGCCCGTTAATTAAATAAGGCCCGGTGTAAAAACAATGCTACCTTATGTAATGAAACTTGAAGTGTTGAGCCAATTTAAATTTAACTTGAGAATGTATTGATAGTAAAAATATCAAATTACCCTTGTATAATTTCAATATATTTTAATTTATCCTTATTTTCTCATTGAAAGTGTGCAGAATAGCTATACTATGTAAACGGCACCTGCAAAAAATTTTCAGAATAAACAAAGAATCAAGAACGGCGATAATCAAGAGATTTGGTTCGCAATCTCATTGGTAAGTGTTTTAGAAGTTTTTTTCCTTTTTTTTTTTTTATTTTTTTTTTTTACTATGACTTGCAGTAATTTTCTTGCGAATAAATAAAGGTGGATTATGTCAAACCCTAGGTATGGGAAGTAGGGGTGTCTATTCGGGAATCGGGTATTTCCTGAAATACCCGATACACGATCGGATTTGGGTACCCGAATACCCAATTTTCGGGTTTTCGGGTCGGGGTCGGGTATTGATATTCTAGGGTTTTCGGGTTCGGGTAATACCCGATACCCGATCAGGTATTACCCGAAACCCGGATTTATTTATTTATTATTATTATTTATATAATATTATATTTTTAATTTATAATTTAAAATATTTTAATACTCTAAATATTTGAATTTTTTAAAATTACCCGATAATATTCGATAAATATCCGAAAATAAGAATTTTTTTAATTAAATCGGGTAATTTTGGGTACCCGAATACCGTACCCGAAAAACCCGATTCGGGTTCGGGTACCCGAAATATTTTTTGGGTTCGGGTATGAAAAAATTAGGGTTTTCGAGTTCGGGTAGGGTACCTGACCCGACCCGAATAGACACCCCTAATAGGAAGACGATGAATTGAGAAGATTTTCAATAGATCTTTTATTATTTTGTTAATTGTTTTTGAAAAAATCATAACAAGATTGAAAAATGTGTGTTATGCGATTTTTTTTAGGCAACACCCATAAGGGCAAATTCAGTAAGAAATATGATCCGAAAGTACAATATCAAGTAGCCACGTGGGACAACAGTCATACCAAGTATGAGTAATATCACTAAGGATAACATATCGAGCTAATGCGTGCAGCTTGATTGGCTTCACGAAGACAATGTCTAACAACAAACTTTCCTATTCTCTTTGTTTCAAGGATTGACTCGAGCATAGAAACGCATAATACTCCTCTATTTTCACTATCATCATCCAAAAGCTTCGGGGCAAGTAATGAATCAGAGAATACCTCGTTTGGAGTATAGTCGTTCTTCATGCTCTCAATGGTGCCATGCATGACTGCACTCAGCTCTCCCAGAAGAAAACTAAACTCTCAAGGGATGGGTTTGGCCAAGGCTAGGACTACTACTCCGTCAGAGTTCCTAATAATAGCACTGACTCCTGCCTTCCCTCGGCCTTCATCTTCGGTGTAGTCGACATCCAAGTGTAGACATCCTCGTGAGGGGTGGTGCCATTTCTTATCTCCTTCTTTTGGTAAAACCCGATTCGCCAGTGCCGCCTGAGCTTTGGCCAATTTGAAAGAAGAAATATGCAAGTTGTACTCCTACTAAAAATCTCATAGGCTCCTATTTCTCTTCCCATGTTGTTCTTTGTTTCTCTCCTCCCACAAAAGCCACATTCCCATAAGAAATTTCTCAAAGGTCTCCCTTTTTAATTTCTCGGCGTAGCCGCTCTCCAATCTCCATGATGTCCCAATCCTCCATGTGCTTGAAGAAACTCTATAAATTTGACGCTTTCCATTTTTCTCTAGCGAACTTGTAGAAGATAAGAGCATGACTTGTGTTATGCGATCTTTTAGTAAAATCATTCTCTACTTTTTGAAAATCTCTCTATCGTCAACACTCATAAACGAAAAGAAGAAGAAGAGAGCAGCGCGTCCGCATCGTTGCTGTTACATCACTTCTGCAGCAGTACTCTTGCTACTTCTTCAGCCTTCAACCACCACTGTTTCCCCCATTTGAAGTTAAATGGAGAAAATAAATGAAGTTGACTAGAAAATTATTTCAGATTGTATTTGGGACTTTCATGGGGTTAAAAAAGTAATTTCATTCCATTTAAGTTATTTTAATTCACTAATATCAAACACTCCAGCAATATATCTATCATATTCAACTCTAGTACCAAACACCTTACTATCTAAACATAACCTATCAATTCACACTCCTCTTGTTTATTTTTAACTTAACCTACCATTACTCAACTAGGATACCAAACACACCCTTAATGTATAAAGTCAATTTTCAAGATTACGATTATGTTGTTAAATGTATATAAATATCGCATTGTCATCTTTTCGCGCTAAATTTAAGGATAAACTGACATTTACGTGCAAAATTACATAAAATACAAATTTTTTTAAATGAGATATTTTTAAAAGGGTAAAATTTTAAAGTATTTATTTTGAGATTTTACATATTAAAAATATTTTTTATTTAAATTACATGTCAAATGAAAATATCAATAGCGGGCGAATTAATATGTCCACGAACTATATGACATGTTTTATAAATAAATATTAAAATTTTAATAAAAAATTTATTAATTTTCACTTTATGACTAGAGTTTATTAATTATGTATTATTTAATATTATTCAATACAAAATAATAAATAAATATTATAATGACTCGTACATTGATGTGGCATTGCCACAACAACCGTAAGTACGTTAAGTGGTGCTCGCCCGCAAGTGGTGCTCACATGTCAAAATAGTCACTTACCTTTGAAAATAAAAAATAATCTACAAAAATGTTTTACGTAATTTATATATACTTTTATAACATGTACCCAAATCATCCTCTAAACCTCAAGTCTAAAAGAAATTCATATAGATTCAACAATGTAAATAGGAGTAATAGAAGTAAAGACAATAACATCATAATATCAAAAGGAAGAATGTGAATAATAGAGTGATCCCTTTCTTTTTTTAAATTTATTATGATGAGTTCGATGTCTTTTTCGAAAAAAAACTTTTATTATTATTATTGATTCTTAATAGACTAAAGGTCAGAATTGCGGCTGCCCATGCACCCCGAGACTCCAGATCGCCCACCCCAACAACAACCTCCAGCTCCAAATCCCCACCAAGCCCCAGGCCCTAGCTCCGGACCACCCACCATCCATACCCCCACCCCCAGCATCTAGATCGTCCCTAATAAGTACAGATTATTTCCGGTCTTCAACGAGTCAAGATTTTTCTATAAGAAATGTGTTAGACTTTGTGTATTTTTATACAATTTTTAAAACAAAATGAATATTTTCTACATATTTATCAAATTCCTGGATATTTTTAATATATAATTGTAATGAGTAATTTTATCCATTATTTTTTTAAATTCAGATGCAAAACAAGATAGCAAGCGAAATTTTCATTTTTGAGTTATTGAAGTGGACATTTTTCACAATTAACACTATAATTTATAAAGTAATAACCCAATTATTAAAAGTGTAAATAACAGATAAGGGGAGAGTAGCTAGTAAGGAAAATTTGGTATATCTAAATCTTCCCCCACTTTTTTTTCCCGCCTAAAAATTCTAACGCCAAGTATAATTACATTAATTTTGTTTTGCCATAATGATGTTACATAGAGTGTTTTCGGTTCCCTATGCGCCTATGCCGTTTCTTTCTCCAAGATTTTTATTATTATATAATTATTATTTTCTTTTTATGTTTTAACTTTTCCATATTCAATGTTGTTTTCTTAATTATTATATGTAGTTGTCAATTAATTATTTGTCTAAATTATTTTATTTTTGTTACTAAACTACTTCATCCATTCCGCTAAAAGCGGCTTGCTTTCCTTTTTAGGTTGTCCCACTGTTAATGGCTTGTTTCCTTAAATAGTAAAAAAATTACTTTTTAACAAGTGTGGATCGTACCACTTTTTCTACTTTTACACTACTCCTTAATCTACGTGCAAAAAAAAAAACAATCCATAAATAATGGGACGGAGGGAGTATATTTGTATTATAAGACCATCTAAATATAAAGTTATGAACTTGCCTACTTTATTTATAATACAATCTGGACAAATTTTAATTCTTTTTTATTTTATGAATAAAAGAGTGAACTGCATTAAAATTAAGATTTTAATTTATTGTTCTGTTTATAAATGAATATTGATACAAAAAAGAATATAAAAAGTTGGAATTAAATAAAGCATTAGCAGCAATCAACTCATAGAAATTTAAACAAAAGTCTTGCTCCATTTCTTTTTCCAAAATTTATATTATTATATTATTATTATTATTCTCTTTTGTGTCTTCAATTTTTCTACATTTAATGTTCTTTTAATTATTCTCTATTTTCGTATTATTACTCATTAATAAATAAAAATGAGTATTGTAGATGAGTAGAAGTAGTGAGAAAAATAATGTGTGATTTTTGTTTCTTGCTTTCTATTTATCATTTTTAATTTATATTGGTGTTGAAAATTGATTAGATGCTAAAAATATTAGCATAATTATATTCCATTAATATTTTTCTCTATAAATTTAAAGTATTTTTATAAAGTTATAAAAATAATGGGACGGAAGGAGTATATTTGTATTATAAGGCCATCTAAATATAAAGTTATGAACTCGCCTACTTTATTTATAATACAATCTGAACAAATTTTAATTCTTTTTTATTTTATGAATAGAAGAGTGGGCTGCATTAAAATTAAGATTTTAATTTATTGTTCTATTTATAAATGAATATTGATACAAAAAAGAATATAAAAAGTTTGAATTAAATAAAGCATTAGCAGCAATCAACGGTTACAAATTTAAACAAAAGCCTTGCTCCATTTCTTTTTCCAAAATTTATATTATTATATTATTATTATTCTCTTTTGTGTCTTCAATTTTTCTACATTTAGTGTTCTTTTAATTATTCTCTATTTTTGTATTATTACTCATTAATAAATAAAAATGAGTATTGTAGATGAGTAGAAGTAGTGAGAAAAATAATGTGTGATTTTTGTTTCTTGCTTTCTATTTATTATTTTTAATTTATATTGGTGTTGAAAATTGATTAGATGCTAAAAAATATTAGCATAATTATATTCCATTAATATTTT